>JXPQ01005547.1:57860-69638 GCA_001014675.1 Ephydra gracilis
ACGCTTTGACGCTTCTTAACTAGCCAAAGCCTAGAATTCGATGAAATTTTAAGGTTTAACTGAAATAAATACTTTCAATTCTTATTCTTAAAATGAAAAATTTTGTATGAATGTAAAAGCCACGTCTGGTAGGCATTTGCGGCTGTAAATTACCCACACGCATGCTCCATCAACTAAATATGCTCATTTCGTCTAATAATTAATGAGCATCATTTTAAGGAAATGGTTTTTACTAACTGTGCACAGATGACATGCTAGACACGTGCATTTTATTCATAAGGAAAACAAATTGTATTTTAATATTTCTATTTGAAGTTCTCCGTTTTAAATGCTTTAGTAGTAACGTGCATCATTTTCATACTTGTTTTGTGTGTGAAACGTTTTCTCAGAAACAATTTAAAGGTTAAGCAGGCGTCTCTATCCCCTGCTGCTCCAAGTCTATAAATTTTATCAGCAAATCCACTATAGTGATTCGACTGTTCTGAATCAATTTAAATTGTACTTTAATCTGTTACTTAGGGTCCATGTTTCTTAATTGTATTGCGCAAAACTGCTATTAGTGCAAACCGAAAGTTCTGAGCGAATTTCATAGGTTTTTAAGTAAGTGTACTTGAACCTGCAAATAGTTCTAAAGCGCTGGTCTTTAAATTGTATCAAGAAACCCTTGTATGCTTGCTACCGAAAGTTCTGGAGCGAGTTAGTTATGATGCTGGCTACAATCAGGTATTTCGAAATAAATGTGTTCTCTATATTTCAAATTTCTTTTTTGTTGCTTTAAGTCATTAAAACCGGTTCATTATTTTTTTGCGCCAAATCGTTACATAAAAATTCCATACATTCGATTTTATGTAATAAGCATAGAAATGAATTTAGGAAAAAAGCGGTATTCTTTTGAGTTTGAGCAATTGAGAATGAAAAAATCAAACAAGAAACGTAACTGCGCAAATATTAAATTAAGACAGAGAAGACCATCACACTTCCTCTCTATGCAAAAATTAAAAAAAGAGTTTGTTATTGTTCTTTGAAACCAAACACAAATAGTGGCAGATAAAATAAAAATGAACTCAAAAGTCAAACACAAGATACATAAATAGAATAAGTGACGAAGCGAACACATATTAACGAAAATCAANTCAAGATAAAATAAATGACGAAGCGAACACATATTAACGAAAATCAAAAAGAAGACGAAAACTGAATTAAGAAAATATAAATAGCGTTTAAGCAAATATACATATTTAGAATTTAATATTCGGAGGAACCAAGCATTACAGTTTTTTACAACAATTTTATCATACGTTTGTTCAATTTTCACCTTTTGGATTTAAAACTGTTTTTGAGAAACCAAA
This sequence comes from Ephydra gracilis, assembly GCA_001014675.1. Lineage (NCBI taxonomy): Eukaryota > Metazoa > Arthropoda > Insecta > Diptera > Ephydridae > Ephydra > Ephydra gracilis. Next base: position 59,210 of record JXPQ01005547.1, read on the forward strand.
AAAAGAAGCAAGTTAAAAGGTTCAAATCAAATATTATAATACACGTCACTTGAGTGATTGATTAAAAAAAAAAACAACAACAAACTAATTTAAATAATGCTTGGTACACACATTGATTTTATGCCTTTTTACTCAATACTGAAAATTCGTAGAATTAAAATATTTACTGCGCATTAAACCCTCTATTGAGACCACGTAGCTGTACCGGTGCTACCTTTAATTTTCATGCCATCAATCCTACACTCACATTAATTATATTTATGTTCAGTGTATAATTAAATTTTGTAAAATTTTAATGATAAGTATGTCTAATTCAGCATGAAAGCATCGGTAGTGTAATGCAGGTACCGCTGATTTTCATCCAATCAAGTCCATCTTGGGTACACACATTAATTTATGTATTATATTCCCTGCAAAATGATATTTCGTTAAACTGAAATTATAACTGTGGAAAATTTAGCATAAAGCCTTGTTTGGGACTTTATAGGTGTACTGCATGTACCACTGATTTTTAAGCAATCATCTCCATTTTGGAACACTTATACAAGCCTTAATTTTCCGCTTAATTTTGAAATTTCATTACAAAATATAATTTCTAACANACAAAACATAATTTCTAACAGTAGGCTTTAAGTACTTTGGATATCTTAAAAATATTGGTCGCATCTTAACCNTTTCTAACAGTAGGCTTTAAGTACTTTAGATATCTTAAAAATATTGGTCGCATCTTAACCAAATTCAAAATGCGATCTAAACATTTCTCAATATAATATGTGTAAAATTCGTTCGTTGATCTAGCTCAAGCCGTTCTTTCTATTTTTTGGATTCATACGGTCGGACGGACGAACGGACAACCATGGCTTAATCAATTCCTGAGTTGATTTCAATGGTCGTGTATACAAATAAAAATCTTTAAATTCGGTTCAGATTTTTCCTCAAACGGTTACATAAAAATCTCATGCAATCTAATTTATGAAAAAGTAATTAGTATAGGCATTATCATAACACCTATAGGCCTTGCTATACTTTCAAACAGGCAATGAACAAGTTGGCGTTAAATAACATTTTGGTATGTTGAGACGCAAAACGTCTATGAGAGAAATCTGAAGTTATTGACCGATTTCGAACTAATTACTGCGATTGAATAATTTTATATTCAACGCTTAGACTATTTTTATATCTTTAAATCAAAGTAAGGGAATTTCGGATGCTTACGTATATTGCTGAAGTAAGCAAAGTTTAACACCGACCAGCAATGCCTGAGCAACGCCAAACGTACGGCGAAACCGTTGACCCATGTCATTTGAATATAACGAGTCTAAAAGCCATATGGGAGCTACCAGAAGGCACGATTTTTTTTTATTTTTTTAATTTTTTATTATTTCGGAGAGCGTTAAAGAATAATTGTGTTTCTGTTTCATTTTCATTTATAGTTAAATTCTATTTTATTAAAATTTTTTACACAGCAACCTCGTGGGGTTGTTGGTAAGGAACTGTTGTATCACGTTTTTGGGTTGTTCATATCAGTTGTTAAATGCAACCTTCGTCCGTTTTGCGATATCGTTCTTACAAATTTTAATCCCAACTTTGGAAGATTTAAAGCGTTTTCCATAATTTAATACAGCGAATTATTCCCGAAACAGGCGAAAGTGACAACAAAATTCGAAAAAGATGAAGCTGCTGGAATGACCTTAGGTGTAGGGCGCTAGTATGTGTAATATTGAACATATTGGTTGTTATGCTCAAAACGCGATATTTATGAGCCCAATCTAGTTATTTCTAACCGAAGTGTTGGGCGTGTGAACAGAAGAATCAGCGAGTGTCAGATTTAAATTAAAAGGGTAACGTATCCAGTTTGATGTGCACTAGCTTATGATGAACAACAGAACAGTGGCAAAATTAGTTATTCTGTTATGTTGAATCCGTAGTCCTATAAAAGTTTTTGTCTATATTCGTGTAGCAACAATATGCGTTCTAGGTCTCCGTTCAATAGTTCTGGCGCCTTTCCAACCATCTGAACTGATTAATGCATACATTTTAGAATGTTCTTCGTTCTTTAGTTTTTTCACCAGTTAATAGCGCAATTTTTTTTCAAATCCTTCTCACGTTGCTTAATTAAAATTAATAGAAGACGAGTTACCTCGTCATATAATTCATAGTCATATAATTTTATAGCACAAGTAAGGTGGAGCTTATGAGTTACCAGAACAATTAACGTATATTACAANTGCCTAACTTACAGGAATATTTATTACTAAATGATTCTTGCATTAGATTTTAATAAAATAAATTGGTCTTATATCTCTTCAGAGGTTTTTACTTTCCGGGNCTTAAAAGAATATTTATTACTAGATGATACTTGCATTAGATTTTAATAAAATAAATTGGTTTTATATCTCCTCAGAGATTTTTACTTTCCGGGACGAGTTATCTCGTCTTACGCAACACTAAAAAGTTTTTGCTTGGACGAGTTAACGCGTCTTACGCAGTTAACAGGCTGATTTTATTTCATTTAATTTATTGTTTATTGCTCTACGATAACATCTCAGCAGTACTATATATACCTGATGACGAAGTGTACTAAATTGTTTGCACGACCTCATCTGCAAAATGTATATGCTTTGAAGAAGGAATAGCACGAACTATGCCAAATATCGTGAGATTAGGCTCCTAAATGTAACCTTTACAATCCAGTTTCGTATGCTTTGTGAAAGACTTAAGTAATGTATGGTATCATTGTCCCGGTCTTAACTGTACGAAATTGGGAGAACACCCGGAAGAAAGATATCGTGAAAAAACACCTTTCCGATCATTTTAACGCTGATTTTGACTCCCTGTATAGGAACCATCACGTCTGAATTGTGTTTTCTACACAAGGCCTTATGAAATGACACTCACAAATGCTCAATGTTTCGTGAAGCTGAGCTAATATAGTCTTTTAATGCCAAACAGGGCTTCAAACAGGTTGATTCACATACTTGTGACTTTAACAAAATGAACGCCGAGCACCCTTACATATAGCACGCTATACATAATTTCTATGAGACTAGAAGACGTTTCGAATAGGAGCCTTTCGCGAAAATTGTCTTGTTTCCTGAAAAAGAGGCTTTCGAGTTCACTATTTCCAGGGATATTCATCACATTAAATGTGAGTCTCATTGCCAACCTACTCTTGAAAAAGATAAAAAGAATTTATTAAAATTAATTAATTAAAGATGGTATTCCGTGTTATAAGTGTCAGTGCATGTGGTATACCTGAGCTATGTGGTATATTGATTTCGCAAAATCGCTGAATTTAACACACTTCCAACTGAAGAATGTCTTTAAATAGAATTTTTCTGAATTTAATTTTGTGATTGGGAGACAATAATACTGCGATGAAATAAATAACTCAGCCTAAAATTCACAATATTGAGGTTAAGTTGTCAGTTGTAAGTCGCCTTTTAGGACTGTATTTAACATCTTAATAACCGGTAATTGAAAGTTTGAGTTTTAAGACAGTTTCCGGGGAGTCAGATAGGGCTTAGGAGTAAAACAAACATGTGGAAAACCACCCACGTGTGGCTCGATTTTAGCAAGCACACTGTCATTTCACCAAAATCAAAATTAAGGCTGTTAAATATTTTCATTTCAGCAACAAAATAGTCAATATTTCAAATTCAAATTTGTAGGTCGTAACACTTTAACACAATAAAAATTTTGTAACTGTCGTTGCAAGTCATATTTTCAAATATGTATCAGATAAATTCAAAAAATTTGAAGCCTTAAGGATCATTCAAAAGATTGCGACTAATATCAACAAAGTTCATAATTTCATGAAAAGCCTAACTAATTTAGCTAATTTTTTCAAAATTTCTACTATACCCTGAAATTGAAAAAGCATAGCCTAGAGTTACATTCAAATTCTAACATTGCTTACCGTATAAAATAATTCTTTGAAATTAATTGTCATTTGTACTATTTTAAATTTAAAACAAAGCAAATTCACTTTTAAAAATTCTAAGTCAGTTGGTGTGTTGGATTGCGTGGAAATACAATAGGATGCCAGTGAGGTTTTCTCAAATAATGTTTCTCTATTGTTCCTATTAGACTACAGGGATTCCTCTACCAAATTTTTTGCAGGGGCGGCGCAAGTAAAATACCGAAGTATGAAATTTGTAGACTTTTCGTAATTATAAAAACGAATATTTTTAAACATGAAGGTAAAAGGCATACGTGACGTACCCGAGGAACAAGCCCATGCTGCTTAAATTGTATGACAATGGATTGAAATTCTTGGAAACCAAATTTCAGAAAATTACAGTGAAAGCAATGAATTTTAAACATATTTAACGCATTTGAAAGTGTACTATGACTGCACTCCCGAATTAATGAACTAATCTTGTTCGAATTAAAACATTTTTTAATACAAATTTTTTTCGGAAACTGCGTTACATGAATTTCAATAATTACGTACGTACGAATAGAGAAATCTGATTATTTTTTATTGTCAATATCTCCCAAAGCAGCATATGCATTACAAACTCTACTGCTGATGGGTACAACAAACAATTGAATAAACTTTTAAGTAAGAATTTAAAAAGAAACATGTCTGATGCTTTATAATTCGAATTAAATTTTGAGCTCGTAGCAGCGTGCAACGATTTCCCTTTAAGCATTACCAGAAGCATTTCAATTATAAATAACAACAAGAGTATTTTGCTTTAATTGAATTAACGTCAAAACATAGAAAACACTTACGAGTGTACCACTTTTCCGCACATAACCTCGATTGCCTTAATCAAGCAAAGCACAATTGCCAACAACAACAAATAACAATTTAAAGCAATGATACAAACCTCCGAAGTGAATTAGAAATTATTGTAAGAAACACATATGCAACGCGAGAAATGATGGGAATTGCTAACAGCTTTTTAACTGAAGCTTGCCAAGTCATGCCTTTCGCTGTTCACGATGACTGTTAAATAATTTTACTTACCTTGCAACCGACAACCAACAGCTTGGACGTGACTGGCAGCAAATTGCATTCGAGCCACAAACTAGCCTGCATTTAGAAAGTAGTTAAGTCGTTCCTGCTGCGCACAGCACAATGCTAGCGTGTGCACTTCACTGCACGGTATTAATCCGGGCATATAGAAGTGCGTTGGCCATCCAGTCGGCTGCATGCTATAGTAAGTTACAGCCGCAGCAGAAACTAGCCTGTCGTGTAATTTCAAATGGCAATTTACAATGAAGGTGGCATAAGCAATGCAGGTTAGTAGCTCAAGCAAGTAAGGAACTTGGCGCACGCTGCGATTTTCCACGCTCTGCGTATGCAACAAATAGCAAGAACAACAAAACATAAATGGCTGTTTTCTTGGTAATAAGTTTCAGCAATTAGTTTGCTGCAGTTACGGCGGTCAACGCACTTAATTCGCGCTGCAGTTAAATTAGTTTCTGCAATTGCGGTAATCAGCCGAATTCCGTCTGGCTGCATTGAATTTATTGCCATGTTAGTCGCTATTGCCGCTTTCTGCAAGCGGATATCAAATAAATGACTTTGCAAAGACCCCAAAATGGTTATATTACTTATATAGGTACACTTCCGTCGTTTACCCAGCAGCAATAGCCAGTTCAAATGGAACTGCTAGTTATAGTTTGCGTGTATTTGCGTGTGTTGGAAATCTCTGCAATAGCAAAAATGGTAAGCGACGAAAATTGTAAAGGCGTGTTTTCGAAATGGAAATAAAATTTTTAGTTTGCTTCGATTGCGCCAGTCCCTTAAACAGTTTGTTTACTTTTATGCCAACAACTGAGTTCAATACACTCAATCTCATGCACTTTTAAGCAGCACCACGCATGCGCAGCGGTAATTTAAGCAATGCGGACAAACCTGTTGTGCAAAGTGTGCAGATAAGCTCCATTAACGAGAATTTTTTTAATATAAAAAAAATAAGTATGGTATGTTATCAAAATCAATATAAACAAGAGACACAAGTACAAAAAACAGTTGGTTTAGGCCGACAGTATAATACACACCGCTTGATAATAGTAAATAAGAACCAACACATCAGTTTAAATTATTTTTGCGAAAATTTAATTGAAAACAAAATTTTTTAAATTTTAAATAATGAAATGCGTAGTTTTGCATTGGATACCCTATTCGCACTACAAAGCTGTACTGGAAATACTTTTAGCTTTCATCCAATCTAGCATACTTTTGGTTCACACAGCGATTCTGTTCATGTTCACTCAGTACTGAATTCAACGAAAAATTAACATGAAAATTGTGAGTAACTCTGTATTTAATCGTTAATTGAAAATATATAGGTGTACACTTGATAAAACACTTTATGACAAAAATATGATGAGTTGGTGACAGTCCTTGCAAGTTATACTTTGACATATATAAGATGTAAATGTATGAGGGTATGCTGAAGGTACTTTCGGTTCACACATCGATTATATTTTGGTTCATTCAATACTGAAAATTCGAAGAAATTAAATAAAAACTGCGAGTAATTTTGCATTAAAGCTTTTTTTGGGGGCTGTGTGGGTGTCCCAGAGGTACCTATCATTTAAATTCATATACCTTGATTACTCAACATATTTCAAAATTTCATTCGAAATAATGGTTCTAACGTTTGCATTGGCTGACGGCCATGATTTTTGCATTATTAGGTGTGCCGGTGGTACCCGAAATATTGATCTGATCTTGCCCAAAATCAAAATTTTTTCATAGAATATCGTATTGAATTATCCAGTCCTTTTTTAATTTTTGTTTATTTTTTTGTTCTTTTTATTTTTGACGGACGAACATATATGGTTAAAGCAATTTCTGTAGTGATGCTGATTATATGTTTTAATATGTCTCCGAATATTGGCTGTGGGTGTTACACACGCATGACCAAGACTGTGGTCATGGACAGTGTGATCTGTGTAGCATATAAATATTTACAGTACGATTATGACTGCTCATTTAACAAAATGTAATGAATTTTTCATTTCTGAATAGGGTTTCCAATTCAAAATTTCAGGGCATTCTGTTTATAGTCCTTGCTTATCAGACGTTGACTACTTTCATTACCTACTTGGTTTGGTCGCTATTTTAAAGAGTATCCATTTGAGCGTGTTTTGAAGAATCGATTTGGTAATAGCAACAAAACTTTCATTGACTTATGTTGAATTATTCATTAAGGTGAAGTTTGGGTACTATTACTATACTTAACAAATAAACTTGGACATTGCCTATTTTAAGCATATAAATTAGTTACCTCAGTGACTCTTCAAATGGCTTATATCATTTCCGTCTTAATTGGCAGTTTACTGACATGCATTTATTTGCCATAAAACCCTATGTTTCTCGGGAATTGCCTCTTTTTTAATACATTTAATTAATTAATTACTCACACCCGTTTCATTTTAGTTAATTAATTCCACCTACTCCTGTATTGAACACATAAGGATACTATACATTTTTTACCACAAAGTCTGAGTAGCAAAATGATTTCATGCTACTGCTATCATTACAACAAATGTTGGACTACCATTTATAGTATCATTCCAGAACGAATTAAATAAATTTAAAAAGAACACCCACTTTCTTTATTGATTTTGTTGCCGAAAAATATATATATTAGTAGTTATCCGGTGATTCGTTCTGGGTGTTACTAACGTATGACTAAAACCAACATAACCAGCGAAACAATTGTAGGCTGGTCTAAGAATAGAAAAGTTCACAGTTATTATATAGCTTATAATGACAATGTTAATAAATATTTATTGGAAGAACTGGGAAACATAAAAAACCATGCAATGCAACATGATGTTAATTAAAGAGAAAACTTAAACATTATCAAGAGATTATAAATGAAATATGAAACTATTAAAAAAACAGATCTGATGGAGCTTTGATAGAAAATCATTCAGAAAATTTGATTTGCTGCATCAAGCCAATGAAAAGATGGAGTTCTTCATCAGTAGCACGGTAGAGCGGAACAACCATTGCAGACGCTCGAGTTTATTGATTTCTTGTTTGCAGAATTTGTCATGTTCTTTATTAAATTTCTTTCCTTATGTGGTTTTTATGGTTGCGAATAACTTACCATGCATATATCATCATTTACACGAAAATAGCCAAATTGTGATTTATAAAGAGAGCCGAACATTTTCCAGTTGTGAAAGTAGCACTATGACTGTTGTTTACTGAGCGTTTCAAAATTACATACATTAGAAATAGGAATGTTAGCTTAAATGAACATAAAGTATTTCTGTATAATACGGAATGTCTCTTTAAAAGTTATAACATTATCCTTTAAAAACAAATTGAAAGCTTAGTAACATTTTAAAGCGATCCTAAGCTTGAAAGCTGCAGACTTATTCTTATTTTATTATGTATTCTGCTTATGCTTAAGGAATATGACTATGCTTTTCTATTACATTAATATTTTGAAAATATGAAATTTTTTTTTGTTTTCAATATTTTTAAATAATAATGAATAATGTATAATGTCATTGCTGCCATACAAAGTTATAGCCGACAATTTCCGAGCTTTGTCCGGTTATTAAGGATTGAGCTAATGGAGCCGTTTGATAGAGTATAGACAACACTTATATATTCAAATATTTCAGAATGGCATACTTAATAAACTAAATCAAAAACGTATAGCTAATTTATAATTTGACCCTGATTGCATTTAGTTTCTTTTTAATTGTTGTTATAATATTTTCGCCAAGCTGGTTTTGGGTAAAAGCTGAATCATCAAACGACAAAATAAAAACAGAGAGCCAGTAGAGAGATAGTTGAATGTTATAATCTCTTAAAACCAACTTAAATGTCTCTTTGAAATATAGCTTAGAAGCAAACGAATTAAATCCAGTAGCTTCATTGGTCATATGACCAATTGCTCGTATGCATGAGGAACAGCTCGTAATGAATTATTTGCTGTAAAGCAGAACAGCATTTATTGAAGAACATTTTAATTTTAATTGTTCCAACATAATTACTAGTTTTTTTTTTTCATAAACAGCTTAAGATTGCATTAAACTCTTTGAAACCCATTTTAAATAATTTAACCTGGACCTGATGACAGACATAGTAAACACAATACATTTTAAACAAAGACGGCAAAAAAGAGCAAATACTACCACTAATTCCGACAGCAGCATACACACAGCAGCTGCTTCATGTGTTCCTTAACAATAAATAAATTTTTGCTAAAACTAGCTGGTTGTTTGATTTGCTAAAAGCAATCATACATGATTGCGATGTTTTTGTGAAATTTATAATAACGTTTTTTCATATAATATGATAATGATGGAATAATTATGATAAGCAAGATATTTACCACAAACACTCGTAATTTATAACAAAACTCATTGCCACAAGATTACCAAATAACCGGCCACTTGTTACATACGTTGCCAATGAACTTGGCACAGTGCATATTAGTATTCGTAATACGTTTGTAACATCCAGAGCGAGTGTTTGGAAACCTATAAAAATGTATATCGATACGTTCAACATTACCGCAGGAATTGATTTAAGCATTTCTGTCTGTTCATCAAAATGCAGAAACTAGAGAAAACGACTTGAGTTAGAAATTTGGTGTACACATAGTCAATGGAAAACTTTTAGATCGAAATTTGAAATTTTACTTAAGATCAGACAAATATTTCTGGCAACTCCAGTTCACCTCTTTATTTAAAAATTTAGCTGGAAGAATTTATATTTCTCAATATATTCAAATTTTGTACTTAGGTGGCTAACCAAAGCATCTCACCACATTTTAAAAATGGATTTGATTGAACAAAGAACAGAGGTTCTTCTAGTACACCTATGTAGTTCCAATAAGGGCTTTGTTATATTCTACTAAACTTCAGCATTGAATGCACACACTTATAACCAATTGTCTTCCAAAAATGAAAATCATTCGATGGCAATTAGACACCTTTGTGGAACAGAAAAAGCGGTTAAAAATAATTAGACACAATTTACGAAAGTAATACTGGATAATTTTAAGTGATGTGTTGTTTCTCAATTAATTATCAAACGACGCACGTATATTACTATCGGCGGTATGTTTTCTACTTGGACAGACATCTCTTTTTAACATTTTTTTAACACAATCACCACGCACTCAACAATGAATTGCTGCCTGTGAACTAAGAAATACATTTGAAGCCGACAGTGATATTTTAATTCAATTAAATACCCATTTCAGGTGTCCATTATTACTGTCACTGCTTTCCACTTCAGAATCGAAAAACTTCAATGCATTAATCGTTATCATGCAACCAATACAAATTAGCTAGGTCATGAAAGAGTCATCGTAGCTGTAGTAAGTAATTGTTGTTTCCAGGCTGAATTGGCTCGTTGCTGAAAGTCGTCTCAACACTTGTGCTGCAAGATAATAAGAAGCTATGCGTTTCGAATTGATTTTTCTAAACT
>JXPQ01005562.1:20399-31152 GCA_001014675.1 Ephydra gracilis
TTATTGTGGATTGGTATTAAAACAAATCTACTTGTTTGAACATAGAAGCTTGAATTGAGTTTCGCAAGTGAATTTTACACAATATGAAGGTCGCTATAAGCTAATTCCTCTTCAAACCTTAGTCGTCGAGTGCTGAGTTGTACTTAATCTTGAAAGCGCTCGAATATCAGTGGTGGTGCCAAGCAGACTTTCAAGTATCATTATTCCATAATTATAAAGGGCTTTACATTGGATTTTAAATGAAAAATACTAGCTCATGGACTGCAGTTTATCTGCTTGTGTGTTTCGTATATCGTTATGTACTCAATAATACAATAATATAATTTTATTTAATGACGGTGTCACTTTTATTAATTTTTCTTTCTCATCCGTTTTATTTTATTGTTATTTACTTGCATACGCCTATTAGATACTCAGCCGAAGCAATCAGCAATTTTACTTGGAAGAATCGTTTTGCGTATCGGTTGATGGAAGAACACGATGCTAAAAACTTCGTCAACAATTTATAGTCGACATATGCGTAAAGATAAGAGAGCGCACGAATATGAAACTTGCGAAATAATCAAAGGAAGCTTCGTGCCTATCAATACATTCATTTACAAGAAGTTCTTCTCAACAACGTCCATCATGCCAAAATTGGCAATTCGGGCAATCTACTATCATCTTACATAGGTAGCCCAGGCCTACGAAGGATGCTGCTCCGAATTTTATGAACGAATATGAACGACAAAGTTTGTTTATCACGTTCACATGTAATTCAAAATGGCTGGATATTTCATGTTGGCAGTCAACTGGAGAGAATTCGCTACAACGTCAAGACATAACAGCATTTGTGTTCAGACAAAAAATAAAGTCTTCAGTAGAATTGATTCCAAAATTATATTCTTTATGCCCAAACAAGTGTGTAGCACAAACACCACAGAGCTGATTGATGCATTACCCGGTAGAGACAGTTTGAACACCTTGGCTTTCCAAGCCAAGAATGAGTGATTTTATTTGCGACTGTTGTTGGTTTTTATTAACGTCCTATTCTCATGTCAGGCTATACGCACATGCAAACGACATCAGTATCGAACATAATTGTTTTCCTCATATGATTTGACACGCGTGTTTACCTCAATTTCTAATGAAATGCTTTAATTGGATTCTTCTTGAGAAACGAGCAGAGGCTTTAGTTTAAGCTGTCGTGATCAACTTAACTTATGGGGTATCAAGCTTTATTACCCTGTGCCTCTTCAACTGCTTTGAACTCCGCCATACATGGAACTTGGCTCAAGAGCAGTTCTTTGAGAATGCCTTCTTTAAAAGCCTCTGAATCGCATACACTACCAACGGAAAAGTGAGTAAAATATGTATACACAGTAATACTGAGCAATATTTCTGTTATTCTAAAACAAGAACAGCTTGGTAATCATTTGGACTTAACAGCAAAACTGCAAACATATGTCAACACACAGATGGCGCTTCTACTATTAACTCCATGTATGTGTTAATCAGCCTTATTCTGAGAGAGACTGGTGTAGAAATTTGAAGGATGGCGCTCTATCACTTTCTGGTATAGAGCTTTCTGAGTGGGGTGACTTTGGTAAGTTAAAAGGAAATGTTAAAAAGGATTTATCTATCTTATTTCAGCATTTCGGTTTTGCGAAACATAATTGTTCTAGCCAAGGCTTGGCTTGATTTACATTATTCGAACTGTAAAGGTGTGCTTTGCTTACTGTGAATAAAACGAAGTGAGCACCAAATACAAGAACAGCAAAGAAGCTGTGAAGATATTAAAGGAATGCGCTGGACATATCGTGCAAAAATATTTGGGTATGCGAAAGCTCGGGTCAATGCAATTCATGATTCTTAGCAGTGTTTGAAGCTATTCAATTAAAAGAAACCTGAGCTCATGCATCGACATGAATCGCTAATCTCTCACTAAAATCAATATAATCGTCATCTGAATAGAATGCCCATGATGAACCATTTTCAAAGCGTGAAAACGGTATGCACAAGTTCTTATATTCACCACTCATCTTGGAAATGGATGGATTTTATTGCATAAAATTATTAAATCAAATTTTGGAAAGCAGGACGCTTTGATAAAAGTACTGGTTCATGAGGAAAGTCCATCATGTCAAAAATCGATAAAAACTATGAAATGGGTTTCGAATTGCTTCAGCATCCATGATTCAGCAGATCTGATCACAGGGACTTTTTCCTTTTCTCAGCGTTTAAGATAATACTTGCTAGAAATAAGTTTGGCGCCGATACAGAAGTCGTCGTACAAACTGAGGCCCATGTGGAGTTTAAAAAAAATTTTTCTATAAAAATGGAATCACCCTCGAAAGCAACTTTCTTTAACAATAAAAACAAAAAAATTCTTGGTTCGTTGCATTGCAAAAAAGAGTTGTTGTTTGAGAATGAATGATAAATCAATATTAACGTTTGTCATTGGGTAATTTTGGATAGGCTACAAATGTTAAATTTGACATTTTCGTTATATAAGGCCGTTGATTATCTAACAGGGCGGGTAGAGATTAAACTTTTAATCTGCAAACAAAAGTTTTTGAAGTTGGTGTTAAGTGCGAAGAAATCCAAATTTTCATTGAAAAACTCTAATGAAAACTCGTAAATTAAAATAATTAAAATTATTTAGTCTGACTTAACGTTGTGTTTGCAATGCTATCAGTAATTTGCCGGCGTACCCTCAGGTTGACTTTCCACACACATTTGAACAAGGACATTTAAATTAAATTTTTTATAGAAATGAATAACAAATAATGATAAATTAATATAAAAAATGCACAAAAAATTATTAATATTTATATTTGAATGCAAGCGCCTGCAGGTAAAGCAAATAAATTGCAACAGCAAATGACAAATTGTGTATGAAATGAATGAATGATTTTTCGTTTTAATAATTGGGCTACGAACTCCATAATTGAGCCGCAATCCAACCAACCGACACGCATGAAACCATACAAAAATAAACAATACCACACTCACACACACACACACAATATGAACGTGAATACAGTTTGCCATACCGATGGTATTTATGAAAATTAACAAAAAAAAAATAAAAAAAAGTCTTCAATCTTAAATAATACAAGAGGACACTTTAATAAATTAACGAATAAAAAAACAGGAAAATATCGACTGTAAAAAACACACCAAAAAATGGCAAAAGTCAATCGCATGTAAACAGCACGTGATATAAAATTCATAAATGTCAATATAAATGCATATAGTATCATGAATGATGCCCAATTGAGTTGGTATTTCTGATACGCTGTACTGAAAACGTGGCTTAAACAAACCAAACTCCTGCAACAAGAACAACAACGACAAACATGAGATAATTTTCATATATGTACGTACATGTATAATATTTGCTATTGTTTTTTTATGACTGTATATTTGTTTTTTAACCATTAACTTTTATGAAAAAGGGCAGTCAGTCAAAGCCTGCATTGCATCAGTTAATAAATATTTATTTTATTTAAAACAAAGGTCCAATTCATGTATCCATGGGGATATATAAAAGCCAATGCTTCTTGTGGCTGACTGCCTACATCATATTTTAAATGCACTACTGCAAATTCAGTACAAATGAAAAAAGAGCAATCACAATTTCTCAATTTTATCATTTTTTGTTTTTTTAATATTTATACATTCTGCCTTTTTCCTTAGCACCACTGCTTGTTTGATTAATTTGCAATTTTCACATTACAAATTTTTACTGAAAATCGATAAATGCGGATAAGCGGATGAGCTTTGAGCTGATCCGCGCTGCTGTGATCATAGCATACACTTAGTTGGTCCTTTTAGAGAGATTTGGTATGGAAAAGCAGAATCAAGAACGATTTTGATGGGATTCTGAGCATGGCACGAGGCAGTACTGCAAATTGAAGTACTAATGTGTTTTCCTAGAATTGATTTTCCATTCAAAATGGATTACCTCAACTGGAATTTCTAATGATTTGCTATGGTGGAATTTGAAATATTCTAGAAAAACAGCATCGGCTATACCTTTAACTTGCATGGACTAGTCTATTCAGGATTATTCATGCTATGCTATCGAGCCCAGTACCTCTTCTATTGCTCTGAATTTTATCTAACATTGAGTTAGGTTCAAGTAGGCGCTGTTGAGAGAGATTTTTTTTGAAAATCCTCCAAAGACAAAGGTTAGTTATTTTAAAGTAACGTCTTAATACTACCAACGGAAATATTACCAACAAATCCTACGACTAAAATATATAAGGACAGTAATGCTAAGCAATATTATTGTAATTCCAAAACAAACAAAAATTACATTTATTTGCAGTTAACAGCTAGGCTATAAAAAAACGATGCCAACACACAGTTGGTGCAAGTATTTAATCTACATGAATTTCAGATAACCTTACTCTGCAAACACTCAAATATAAGTTTGAGCGAAAGAGTATTTTGAATGAAACAACTCTTGTTAGTTTGGAAAAAGAACGAAAAAGAGTTTGTGAAAATTAAGCAGTACTGTTTGGTAAGATAAGTTGAATGAATTTTTGGGTATGCGAAAACTGTACGTGTGCTCGTAATCATTAAAAAGAAACAATGAATTGATGATTCTGAACAATATTTTAAGCTTTGCAACCACATGAAACACGACGTTATGTCTGGATCTGTGATGATAGATAAAACCTTGCTCCATGATCACACACACCAAAATCAACAGCGTGGTGAACTTATACACATATTGTTTTATCGTCAATCATAATACAAATGGAAAACCTAAAACAGCGACTATAATAAAGCGTTATTCGGGTATGTAAAGTACGAAATCACTGAAAAAGAGCCCAATTCGAAGAAAACGCAATTAATGTTTTTGCAGAATAACGTAATAATGTATTACACATCAAATCATTAGAGAATACAGGCTGGAAATAAATTAAGGGTTACCTTAATCAACATTTGAAAATGTCATAAAAAAATTGATTTGCCGCTTTATTCGCTGATTCGCCCACGGCCATATTGAGTAAAAACTATTATATTGAATAGTGAAATGAAAAAATATGTAAGGGGGTTCAAGGAGAACGAAGTAGGTCTATGGGACTCTCGCAAATATTTCTGCAAATCAAACTCGAGAATACCCTTTTCTCAAAAGCAAGACAGCTAAGGAGATACTCAAAAAGTTTTTAAAGATTGAATGGCAACACATTATATTAATATAAGTACCGAGGAGAAAGTTCACTATGGTATATTTGTAAATATTTTTGATATTTCGGTAGAGTTGTTCTTATTTTTTGATCACTGAACGAATAATCCAATCATGACAAATTTGCTTAACCAAAGTTTGAGCTCAGATAATAGTTCTGATTTGGCATCAGCCTTTTTCGGACATTATCTCCAAGATTTGAGTAATGTTCTATTAAACACATTGATTGTGGAAAATCTTTCAAATGCACGTGAGTATAGACGGTGAGTATAGACGATTTTTGGTAAAGCCGATGGCGGTTATGTAAGTCCTGAGTAATAGTAATTGGGAAAATGGGAAGAGGATAAAAGAAAGAAGTCAACTTCTAATCAATATGACGAGGCTCCTGATATTTAGCAGAACAAAAAATTAAATATGGTGACTTCTTTGGATAAAGCAACACATGCGAGTAGCACAAATGGTATTTCTTATGTGCTGAGTTTCCGGTCCAGCATTGAGAGCATCATCGTATAGCATAAATCGATGAAAAATACCCCAGCAGATGTGAAAAATAATTCATTGTTTTGGATTCCTTACCATATTTGCCACCAATATTTTTATACTCTTAAATCTAATCTAACTTTTTTACTATTCTTCTTCAAAAAAGCTGGGAATTTATTCCGAACATAAAGTTTCATTTGATTGAATTTCCGGAAAGCATTTAACCGCAAAATATAGTTTAATTGGATTATTTATAACTTTATTTTTATTAAAAGCAAACTGTCGAGTCGTTGTTAAAAATGTTCAAGAATTAAAGTCGTTCATTAAAATGTATGAAACAACTTTACTCTTGTTATGGATCGAGTTCTTCTGAAAACATCTGTCCACCACTGTCTCTCCAAATTCAAGTGAATAAACTGAAATTTTAGGAACCACGAATTGAAAGTCCTGTAAAAGGTTAAATGATAAAGTCCACCAGACTACTACTATTCTTGTCACCTTCGTTGAGAGGTGTACCGCTGTTATAGAATGATTTGGAATTAAGATGAATCTGCATCACCAACGATACCTTCCATGATATACTTCAAGTTCAGTACGACGAATTCCCGAAAAGCGATGTATAAATAGTTGTTGATTTAAATGCAAAGGTGAGCTAGAAAACGAATTCTTAGACTAAGCTTAGTTGAACCCCACAGCCAGAGTATCTTATTCTGCATTGTGTCGAGCAAGACTTCTCCATATCCAAGGTTATATGCAATGGTATGGTCAAAATCAAATTAAATAAAATATTCACTTTTCAATTTCAATTTGATTGCAGCATTTCTGTCAGTTTGACAAATATTTATGAAGGCATACGCAATATTTGAAATGAAGCTCTGGATTTCTTTAAAAACAAGTCTTCGATTAGAACGAACCAAACACAAACTTCGATCTTTTATTTTTGCATAGAGTCTTTGTACCACGTACCGTGCACTAATCCCATGATTTCATTTTTTTAATGGCATTCGGACGAGCACGGTTTATTGACTGCTGATTACGTAATGATCATCCTCATGGTGTACATTTTGGAAGGTCTCTAGTGAAACTTTCAGGATGTGTCAATCGTATTAAATATTTTTAAATATCATGGAACATATTTTCGTGAAAGGCTCAAATATAAGTTAACACATAATTTTTACAGAAATATCCTGATTTCAGGACTGTCTAGTTTACAACACGTTACTTCGTATAATTTTTTTGTTTACAGTTATTTTACACAGGCCATGCATGAGTTGTGTAAATTGCAGATCCTTTACTATTTCAAACTCTAGTTCAAAAATTTCTGTACCTATCATAGAATATTATTTATGAAAATAAATATTTGTTAGTTATCACATCACATATATTAGCCGAAATTAAACAGAAGAATCACTCGTATTCTCTTACTGGGTAGACTGCCGAGCACAAAGAAGGACTTCCTAACCGATGAATGTAAACAGAAGTGTGTGAATAAGTTCAATTGGTCCAAAACTTGGACACCTTGTATAAAACTTGTTCCCTGGATTGTACTGGAAGACAATTATCCAAGTTCCAGACATTCTTGCCAAAAACGGTTGTTTGCTTTGATTACTTTTCAAACATTTTGATAATTCTAGGCACTTGTAATATCCGCGAAGAGGAAATTCATACATTGACCTAGGATTTATGGAGTTTCTGAAATCGCTCTAGACAAACTAATAGCTTCTGCCTCCTACGTAAGAATTAATTGCCTTATTTCACACTCTAGTTGTTTTAAGTATCAACATATTGTTTTAAACCAGAGCGGAAATGTGTATGTTGAGTGCAAAGTTCAAATATGAATGATATTTTTTTAAAGACATTTTCCAAGCTTAAGTGAAGAAAATAAAATTTTATAACAATTTTTGGGAATTTAAACAAAAAGAAATACTTCAAAAATTCAATTTAGTTTAAAAGATATTGAGAATGATTTGTTGCAAAAGAAGATTCCTTATACCATGCTATAAACCGCACTCTATTAATTATAATATAATTAACTAACTTAAATTTTAAACACACCTCTCCTTACGTGCCGATCGGCCCCTTAGATCGATGGAATACTATTTTCTTACGGGAATATTATTATGTTTAATGGCGTGAAAATTTCTTATCCTAACGCCAATACTCAATTTTCATGTTTTTTAAGTAAATAAAATTCAAAATGTCTTAATTAGCAATGTCTTAATTAGCAAAAAATTTTTCTGAATGGCCTTATTGGCAGAAAATAAAATAATTTATTTGAATACCCAATCTTGCTTAAAAATAGCTTTCTCTTAAATTTACTAATGATATACTCCGCAAATCACCATCTCAGCCTATGTTTTAAAAATAATAAAAAGTTTTTCTTGAGATTTAAACGATAAAAATGAGCATTTTCAAAATCTTAGAAATCTTATTCATTCAAGGGCTGCCATTAACATTTGCGATCTATTTGCAGTTCTTGAAGCCCCTCAATTTTCAGCATATTATCCTATTTGTACCTCTGGAATTGATGTTACCATTGTATTTACGAATTTTCATCCCTTTTTATTAAAAAAAAAATTAAAGAACCCGTGCTAAGTCACTTAAACAAGTACAATCGCTAGTTATTTCATAAGGATAAACAGAAATATTAGCTCGAATTCACATAAATCAGAAAAATCTTCAGGAGTTCCAAATCAATCAGATTTCGATTTTAACGTAACGTTGAGTTATTGTCATAACAGTCTACACTTGGAGGAATATCTGTAATTTAGGAAGTCTAATAAAGATTTCTTTCTTATTTGCGGACTAAGATACGCCGAAAATAACAACGACATCCCTCGCCAAAATTTCTATCCTAAACAACGTCATCCCGTTAAGAAAGCATTTTGGTGTTAATTGTATAGCAGTGGGAAACTGTTTATCAAATCTCATTTTTCAAAACTCATGGAGTTATATTCAAACCTTCAAAAACCTGTATAAAATATTATTTTATACGAGTTTGAGGTTGAACTTAAGGCGCTAATATTTCAATGAACGTAAAGGATTTAAAAGGAAATTGACCAAGCCATTCCCAATAAGAACAAGCCGATAGTACAATATACGTCGCTTGAATATTAAATAAAAACCGGAGAGCTACAGTACCTTCAAGTACTCTGGGTTGATTTCATTAATCATTGAAAATTTTTATAAAAATTTTGTAAAATTTATATGAGACTTTGCATGATTAAGCACTAAAGCCTTTATTGAGACTAAATAGGTATACTGGAGGTAGCCCTAATTTTCATATAATCAATCTCATTGTTGGTGTCCACATTAATTGCATTCATTTTCACTCAATACTGATATTTCGTTCAATTTGAATGATAACTGGTCATAATTTATCATTAAGGCCTCTGTTGACACCACATAAATATACTGCAGGTACGTCTAATTTCCATCCAATCAAGCTCATTTCTGGCAAACCCCTTTATTATGTATATTTTCAGAGACACAATGAAATTTCGTTACATTAAAGTGATAATTGCCGTTAATTATGCATAAAGCCCCTTTTTGGACTTTATAGGTGTACTGGGGGTACCTCTTATTTTTAAACAATTATGTTCATTTTTGGAACACTGTTGCATGTTTTCAGTTTTCGATTAATTTTGACATTTAATTGAAAAATATCAATTCGAATGGCTGCAGTAAGCAGACGGACATGGCTAAATTAATTCTTGTAATGAACCTGATCATAATGGTATACATTTAAATAGGTCTCTGGACGCTAGTTCTGGGTATAACATTTTGGTCATACCAAAACTAATAACCACTTTGCCAACTGGTTTGCCGACGTGTATAAAAATGTATGTTATTGCTTGAAATGTGAAGGTTGGTTTATTATAAGTATTTCATATCGTTTTAAAATTTCAGATATACCTCCAGAGAAGCTATATAGAAATAGAAAAATAGAACAACCAATTGGACATATGAAAATTAGACATACTTCATATACATCCTCCTCCTAGTACAGTGATGAAATAATATAACTTTTTGTATTTGAAGCTGAATACGTCCTATTTTCGTAACTGATTATTTCATTCCGAATCCAGCAGTCAGCCTTACCAATCCACAACATTCAAATTATTTTTTATCTTTTTGTATTAATGTGTAATCGGATAAGTAAAAATAATTTGTATTTATTTGTTAAATAACTTTTTTTCTATGCTACACATCTAAAGTTCTAAATTGGTGTAATACCCTGTTCAGACTTATAGATTATGTTCCTGAAAAAGCCCTAAAAATCAACAACAAATAAAAACTAATAAATATTTTAAAAAATGATATTTTCGTTATAATTGGCTATTTCAATGGCTACAAATCTTTGGCCACCTTAATTTGTTTGCCTTCCAGCATGTCGTTAGAAGATTTGGCCACTCTTCGTCTATGAGACGGCCGTTATGGATGTAGAAATTGTCCACTGCACAAATACTGGCTTGTTGCACCGAGCCATTATTCGGATTTTGAGAAGAGCAAGACATGTTTTCTAATACGAACCACAACTCGTTACCTGGACCACCAGGTAGCTAGTCATGGGGACAGTCTTGCACGAAAGTGCACGTGAATGTTGATGAGTAACGAAGATTCACAATCGGATCCAAGACAATCGATTGACATAGTTTCACAGATTTGTTTTTCTTGGTAAATGAGCATACACACGACCATTCTGTTTATTGAATGATTAATTTTTGAAAGAGATTTTCTAGTTAGTAAACAGAATTTGTTTGTAAAGTTTTATTTTCATATTTCTTGCAACAAGGTTTTCTGTTGTTGCAACGGTTTTCATTTCTTACATTTCTTCACGGCGTTGGTTGCCTTAGCAGTTCTTGCAGAGCAAAAACTGTTCTTTGAATCTCTCGCAGTCCAGATATAACCTGAAATGACTTCACAGGACAATACACAATTGCAAGTGATTCCAAGCAATCGCATTCCAGTTGACTTGGATTTGTAGTGTCGCCCAATTCTATGATTTGAAAATTTGTTAGCCAAAACTCTAAGCGTTGGAATGAAACGAAAATGTGAACTGCTAAATTGCACAAAATACAAAATAAAGGC
>JXPQ01005655.1:2171-14698 GCA_001014675.1 Ephydra gracilis
GGCATAGCGTAGCATTTTTTTTTTCTTGGGGTTATCATAGAATACCCATTTTTCATCCCCAGTAATAATTCGTTGTAAAAAACCTTTTCTTTGTTGCCTTTGAATCAGCTGCTCGCAAGTGCAAAGTCGCTTTTCAATGTCGCTCAGTTTCAGTTCATAAGGAACGCAATTGCCTTGCTTTTGAATCAGTCCCATGGATTATAACCGGACAGAAACTGCTTNTCACTTGCAATGATTCTGCAAGCTTCTCTTGCATTTGACTCGGATCTTCATCGAACAATGCTTCCAACTGTTCGTCTTTAAATTTTTTTGGTTAACCAGAGCAAGGCTATCGTCAACGCTGAAATCTCGATTATTGAAATGTCGGAACCATTTCCTAAATGATTTATCAGTTGGAGCATTGTCACTATAAACTTCCACAAGCATTCGATGCGCTTCAGCTGCACTTTTCTTACAATTAAAACAGAAAACTAAAACCTCCCGCAAATGCTGCTTACTTAACATAAAATTGCTCATAATTAACTCGGTAAAAGACAAGGCTTTTTTATAAAACTTGAAGCAATATAAACTGAATATTATTGACAGATGTCTAACCTCTCTGAAACTATCGACATCAGCTGTTACTACTCAATTTTCGTAACAGCCAGAGTCATCTTTTGAAAACGGACCGAACTAATTTGTACACCCAATAATTTAAATTTGTAGTACTTGCAACGACCAGTAGTAGCAAACAGCAAAACTTATGGAGCAACCTGCTATTATAGTGAAGCTTTTAACTGGGGAACTGGACAGCTGGCACTTGCTCAAACAAAAGTCAATGGTTGTGCGAAGCATATATTCAGATATTTTGCACTCATCAGCGTCTGCTGTGTGCTATTCAATGAGAACTAACGTGCCATTAACCATCTTATGTGCGTGGTACATTATTGTTAAATCAATTTTGAATTTAATTATATAATTTTTTTTTTTCAACTTCTTTTGCGTAATAGTACAAATTTAAGACAAGGACTGAAATGTTCGAAGCATAACACTCAGATGGCGCTGTTAGTGCTAAATTCATACGAGTTTCCTAACCTTGAAAAGATTCATCAACAAATTTGACAGTTGTGGCACCACTATTTTCTGGAATAAAGCATTGGGAATAAAGCAACTTTTGTTACATTTACGAAAACGGATAAACATGATTTTGGTGTTTTAATATGGAATTTTTTTTTACCAAAAAAAAAAAATACTGTTGAACTTAAAGCTTGACTTGTCAAATATTATGCGGTTCTTGCACTTTTTAAACCAATAATTAAGCAGTGATTTTCTCAGTTATAACAAGGCGATATTAGCACTGAGGATGCAAAAAAGTTCACAAATTAATATTAGAGGACTGAGAGATTAAATTCAGCAAGACAGCTCAGATTGCCAAATAAATGTGCCTGAGTATTTGGACATGCAAGAGCTCTTTTCAAAGTGAGTGCCGTGCGAGCTCAAAATCGACAAAGAAAAACAAAGGAATCGCTGAATCGTCGATATGCATAAAGCATGGCTACATTATTTTAGACGAGACTCTAAGTAAACTCCATCTTGGTGCACTGTGCATGGATAACCAACTACAGAGCGTGCAAGTACTCAACAGTTAGCCTGCAAAGCTGTGGTTTGCTGTTTTTGGAATGTGCATTGTGTTGTACTCATCAATTGTCTTGAAAAAGAGAAAAGCAATCATAAACGGTTTACGGGCCTAAATCATGGAAAAACGAAGAAAAAGAAAGTGCTGCTTCATCAGCATCATGCATCATGCGAAAGTAACATGCATTGTGCTTTGAATCGCTGCCACATCTACCATATTTTACTAAACTGGGCTCCAAAGACTTCTTCCTATTCACAGACCTCATGAAAATACTCCAAGGAAGAAATTCACACGTCGAAGAAGAGTTTATCGCTGAAACAGGCCTTTTTGAAGCTAAACATAAATCGTAGTGTAAAAATGGCATCGAAAAATTTGCTAGTCGCTAAAATCTAAAAATTAATGAAATAGCAGTTTTTCAAAAAAATATTGTCTTTGCTATTTCAGCCTACTTTTGCGCACAACGTTAGTTATGAAAGAGTTAAAAAGAAAAAGTTGCTGAACCGGTGCTGTGTTTACTTGTTTGCATCAAAATACAGCACCAGTTCAGCTCATGTTTTTTGCTTTAACTAATGCTCAAATTGGTTTCTAGGATTATTACTAAGAATAAGAATTTTGCAGCCAGTCAGTTTCCCGCACCAGACAATCACTCTAGTGAATCCAATTCTCCAATTGCAAAGCGCTTACACGTCTGCTGAAAATTTCACAAAGCAATTCTCTAAATAATTTTCTTGTGCAGTGCGCAGCCGCATGTATACAAAAGTCTGCGCATGCTATTAAAACTAATTGCCTCTTTAAATGCTCATTGAGGTATGCATATTGTGTGCTAAATACCTTACGCCTTGACTTCGCCAGCAAGCTTGTGCAAATGGTGCACTCGAGCGGGCTCAATAGTTAATAACAGGATTAGTCGCAATAACTATATCAACAAATACTTGAACTGTGACCAAGCCATGCAAAAGATAACACTAAGCCCTGCACTCGACTGGCTTACGAGCAGGCAGCGCAAGTTGCGCAGAAAATTTTACCCTCAAGAGCAGTAAGCCGACCGCATACTCAAGACGGCACTTTCGCTGGCTGTGAAAGTAGCTGCAGTCCTGCTGCTTACCCTAAATTGCATTGCGTTGCTATTGTTGCTGTTATGAGAAATTACTTAAGCGTCTGTTGCGCTGTACTAGGCTGCTGACATACATAATAGCTGCAAATCCCAAAGATGACATAAACAAACTCATTGTGCGGCAGCAGTGAATGTGCATTCCGCTGCGAAATGATGTGTGAGATATCAATTGTCAAATTGTGACAATAGAAATTGACAGATCGGTATCTCGCATAGCGCAATGCATTGTGCGCTCGGCTGATGGCAATAAAATTAGAAGTTTATTGATTTGTCTTGACATTTTTTTGGCAGTTTTCGGCAACGACTGCGGTACGGCTGCCGCTGCCAACGAAGGTGCCATGCAGTTCGCATATTATGAATGGGTGTGTCGCAGCATTTTTGTGCTAATAAAAATTAATTTCATCAGCAGCTTTGCATGCAGTTTTGGTTTTTGTAGAAAATTTTGTTACTAAGCAATTGTCATTGTTGTCAGAGCGCATCAGCAGTCATTTTACCCCTTGCTGTTTTGCTCTTTTGTAGGCTGCGAATGGGTGCAGCTTCTTCACTTATTGCTGCATTACTATTTTGTGTTTATTTCAATAATTGCTGTCTCATCTGCTAGCTAAAATTTCAATCTTGATTGCAATCAAAATTAATTGCAATTAGAGACCCGCAAGTTTGTTAACTCCTTGAATCCAAAATGCTGGCTCGCCGGCTACTGCTTCCCGTTGCTGACGTTCTCATAAACTCACTTACTTTATGACAATCGTAGAAAATTATTTTTCGTTGAAAAATCGTTATTAAATATTTTGATTAGTAATTGAAAATTTATGTGTGCTTGTGTGTTTGTTGAGTATGCTATGAAAATAATTTTTATTAATTTTCATTTCAAACAATTTGGAGTAACGCAACTGTCATCAATATTACTTAGCCAAAGGCGATAGGGGAAAAAAACGTTGCATACGCTGCGGTGCGGGCATCGCATTACAGCGAGATTTCAATAATTTTTATATTCACTGTGGCAGCTCATTGTCACATGAAGTTAGTACAGCATGCTAATTAATATAAATGACAGCTTAATGTAATAAAATTAAATTAAATTTTCAATACAATTTGCGTTCACTCGGTAAGCCATTAGGCAAGATAAATTTTTTTAATTAGAGAAAGATATTCTGGTTAAATATGAATATTAAAATAAGCTTAGCAAGCATCGACTTTTGTCATTTTCATTTATATTTTGTTCATTTATTGGTTTTTATATAAAAGCCAGTTATAACGAATGCCCAGCATTGCTCAGCAGTTCGTATGCAAGTGGAGATATTTAAAAATTCATTTTATGCAAATAATTTGGAATGAAGAAAATTTTTAATTCAATTAAATGCATAAAACCTAAAGTAGCAAATTGCAGTCGACTTAGGCCGACAATATAGTACGCACAGCTTGATAATTAAATAAGCAACAAAACATCAGTTTAAATTATTCATTATTAATTATTAACAAGTTATTCATTATAATTATTCATTATTAAATTTATTTCTAATTTTATTTTGGGTGTCTAGTTTTCAACCAATCATCAACATTATTTATACATGCAATGTTTATATTGTTGTTGGCTCAATGCAGATATTTTGTAGAATTTAAAAAATTACTGTGGGAAATTCTGCATGAAGATCTATACTGTGACCACATAGCTGCACTGGAAGCACCTACGATTTTCTTGCCATCAAGTCCATTTTCAATGCACACATTTTTTATATTGTGGCTAATTCTGCATTAAAGCGTCTATTTTGACCATATATGTGTACTGGAGGCACCTCTGATTGTCATCCAATCAAAGCCATTTTCGATAAACACATTGATTTTATTTATGTTCACTCAATACACAGGTGGAGTATTCTGCTTTACAGCCTCTATTGGGACCATAGAGTTGTAGTGGAGGTACCTTTAATTTTTACACAATCATTTTAGAATATGTTTAGGTGTATTTTTTGACATCCAAGTTATGGCATCTTATTGAAAAATATTAACTTTTACGGCCGAGAACATTGAGGCAAAAGTTGTACTGCGGTTAACGAAACTATTGCTCAGATCTTACCCAAATTTTAACTTCTACCTAACATTTTTCTACAGAAACTGTGCACATTAAGTGTACACTCACGTAAACCTATCCCAAGTCCGTTTTCTAGTTTCGGGATTTTTCTTTGTGACGGACAGGCGGATTGATGACTAAATCGATTTTTGTAGTGATGCTAATCTTATCGGTACACATTTGAATTGGTCTACGAACACTCGTATTGGGTGTTACAAATATATGACCAAAGCTAATATGCACATTGACCATTTCATGGGCGATGTGTATAAAAGGCAACGCATAGCCCGAACATGTCAGCCGCTATGCGTTGTAGACG
This sequence comes from Ephydra gracilis, assembly GCA_001014675.1. Classification (NCBI taxonomy): domain Eukaryota; kingdom Metazoa; phylum Arthropoda; class Insecta; order Diptera; family Ephydridae; genus Ephydra; species Ephydra gracilis. Next base: position 7,288 of record JXPQ01005655.1, read on the forward strand.
TTGTACACATTGAGGATAATTTGGAAATCAAATATTAGGAATCAAACTGGCGCCGAATAATTACAACGTTCAGCGCAACATACATATATTTGAGTTTCGAGTTGAGCATTGGGAACAGCAGCGGATTGAACGAAAATTCAAATAGCTACTTATGCGCCGTTGAGTTGTCATAACAATTATGATAAATTGCCCGAAAGCAGCAGGTAGACCGCGTAATGCACAAAATTATACAAAAAAAGAAAAAAACAAAAATTAACAATAAGCTGTAAATTAAAAATTACGTACACAATATTTTTTATTAAGGACGCATTCTTTTTTAAAATGTTTTCATTTAATTCTTTCTTTGAAATGCCTTCTATTTTTTTTTTATACGCATAAAAAATCAGTGCCTCGTCTATGGGTAAGGAGTACACAAAAAACGTTGACAAGAGCATGGAAATTTACGACACAATAAAAAACCAAATGGTATGCCGGTTTTTTATTTAGAAATTAAATGAACTCTTTATGAATTTTGTTACATTTGCGTACAGTTTGTTGGCCTGCAGTTTATGTAAATACTGCTACCGGTTTTCACGTGCACACAAGCACCACTTCAACTGATAAAGGATTTCAAACGAAACAACAACAAAAATGCACAGTAATTTCAAAGAAAAAGAATTTATTTTAGCTACTGTTTGGGAATTGTGTAAATATATGTGCACGTAATGCATGCAAATGCTGAAAACAATTTTCAGATGTGAAAATGATCCATCAAATGCGTGGCATCGAAATTCAATTCATGGGAGAAAAAATTACTAAAAATATTATTAATATATGGAATTTGTACCAAAACTGAAAAAAAAATGAAAAATCGAAATCATCTAAAAATGTATGAAATTATGAATAATTTATGCAAAAAATAAAATAAAAAAACAAAAATTAAAAATCATAATAAGAAAAAATCTAAAAAATGAAAGCAAATCAAGTTGACCAAACGAGAAGTTATGTAACGGAACTGCGAACTTTCGAAAAGAGAAAAGAAAGGTTTTCTTAGGCTATGACGTTACTTGCTTGCTCTGAGTCACCAATTTTGTGATTGAAGTAATGAAATTTGGACCCCATCGCATTAACGAGTCTGCTTTACAAATTTCACTAAAATTCCAACAACAACAAAATTGTAATCAGTGCGTGTTAAACATTGTATGCGGGAACTGATCGCAGTTAGAAGCTGTAAATTTGAGAGTTTTTTAATATCACAAGCAACTGACTTGATTTTTTAAGTTTCCAACGCGTTTTTTGAATTTATTGAAATCACATATCGCTTGAACTTGGATTATGCCAATTTACACCAGAATCTAATCATAGGCCTGCGCAGAACTTTATGCGCAGCGCACAAAAATATTTGAAAGCTCTAAGATATTTTATAAGCTCTTAAATCTCGCGTTTGCTAGTAGAGATGTATACTTGAAGAGTGTGCTGATCCTGCTATGCCAGCAGTATCGTAGTCAGGACCATGGAAGGACAGCAAAAAGTTTGTTTAGCTTAAAGATTCATTCGCATGACTTTACCCATTGCATCTACAGCTTAGCCCCATTGTGAAATCCACACCAGGCATTGTGTCTTTCTTTGAAAAATTGTTCGTTTCCTGGTTTCGGTCTATTTTTGAAAATTTTCGGCGAAAATTNTCCTGGTTTCCGTCTATTTTTGAAAATTTTCGCTGAAAATGAGGTGCCCAGTGTTGTTTCCTAAAACTCTTCAACATTATTGTCGATGTGAGTTGAGTGCAAATATTCATTTAAGTGATTCAAATAGTTTTGAGGGCGAGCTCGTTTTTACAGCACTCTCAGGCTCCAGCAGGAATTATTCAAGAACAACGGCTTACCCATAATGCGCTCCGTTCCTGTTCTTGCCATCGCTTATACAAAATAATTTCTTGAAAAGCTTTAGTAGCTTATACCTCAAACAGGCTTTATTTTACAGCATATACTTCTGCTTTTTATAAGAAATAATGTGCCAGTTACTAAATTATGACGCTTGTGAACGATTATAAACTTGACGGTCACTAAAAATCAATTAAACTTTTGTAATATGCTGATGTGCTTACCAGTTAATTTTAAAATAAATTATAGCTACCAGTCTCCGAACTGCTCCTGAGGAGAAGATTGCGTTCCGAAGACCAAAAAAACTCACGTGGTTTGACGAAGACTGCCGGCAAGCAGCGATTGAAAAGAACGCCGCATACCAGCACACGTTGAGGTCCACCACAACTCGTTCCGCCTATAAGAAATATCGCAAGAAAAGGAGATAAGAGAGCCGATTCATCAAACGCAAAAAACATGAGTTCATGAAAGGGCAGTGCGAAGAAATCGCGATACTCGGAAGTAGAAATAAGGCTCGAATATTTTTTGAAGAGAGGAAGCGCATGGGTGAAGGTTTTGAAGACCGGAGCTTCTCGCTGAAAATATAGATATGGTAATGTGGTAACTGATGCTAAGAGTTCACTAAGCTTATGGAGAGCACCCGAAGTGGCAATGACTCCTACAATACTGCCCGTGAAATATCATGTCTAACCGCAACGATCGCTAGAAATTTTCGTAAAGTGTTCGATTCCCATCGAAGTGGCGGTACTCACCGAAGAAGAAGGCCAAGCCACCACTGACCAGGTCGCAACTGTCGCCAAACTGGAAGCCATCGCTGAGACCACGACCTGTATCAGGTTGTATGCAATTAAGTAATTTAGTATTCTATAAATCTATAAAAATTAATATTGGCAGTAGCGCGAAAATGCAGAGCATTTAGGCAAATTGAGATAATTTTTTGGAAATTTCTAAAACACAACAAAAACACAGAAAAATTCAAAAAGCAACAAAAATACTACAAAACGGGTTAGCAGATTTACCAGGCTGTTAAAAAGTTTTGCTAATCAACAAGATAGACCATTGTCATTAATTTAAATATTTTTTTGTTATGTTGGTACCTACTTCTTGCGTATGTGAAGTTTCATTTCAATCTGTTATTTGATTTTTTGTTTCCAGGACATGTAGTAAGGGCATTTCGATAAGACAGTGTGTTGCTACTTGTGAAAATTTTTTTTTCATTTAGTTGGTACTCTAAATGAACTTATACGCGGTTTTATTCGTTCATTCTTTGTTTACTATCGACGTGTCCCAGTATTTTTTTAAAATGGATAAACCCGGGTATCGTATCGTAATTGAGGTTTTATTTTTGGAACATTTAAAACCACAGGAAATTTATGAACGCTTATAGATATAGCTTTCTATTTTATAGTTTCTTTATGTTGGTACACTGTATACAAACGTTTTCAACGTTGATTCCTTTGCTAGTCGATACTAGTGTCACAGTATTTTTTGTAATGGAAAAAAGCAAGTATTGCGCAGTAATGAGGTTTTCTTTTTGGAAGTTTTAAAGTCATAGGAAATTTATGAATGAAAATGGAATGCTATAATTTTTTTTATGTTGGTACACTGTATACAAACGCTCGCGAAGTTCGTTTGCGTGTTAGTATTGACGTGTCATGTATTTTTTTCAATGGAAAAAACAAATATCACTCAGTAATTGAGGTCGTCTTTTAGAAGATTTATGAACGGAAATGTAAAGTTATATTTTTTTTATGTTGGCACACTGTAAACAAACGTTTTCAAATTTCATTCGTTTTCTGGTATCGACGTGTCACAGTATTTTTTGCAATGGAAAAGCGTAAGTATCGTGCAGTGAATGAGTTTTCATTTTTGGAAGGTTCAAAAGCAAAATAAATTTTTGAACGAAATTTTAAATTTTCAATTAGCAGTTTAAAAAAAGTTTTTCGAATTGAAGCCTGGTCGTACATGGACAAGGACGTCCAAAAACATTACAACCACCAGTGAGTCTTCGAAAATTATCTAGCAACTAAAAGGAATTTACTTGAAGCTCTAGACATCTCATTGGGCTGTATAAGCAATATTCTGAGTGAATTTGGGTTGGAGAAAGCCGTGTTCAAATGAGCGCATATTCGCTAACACTGTAACCAGGTATTTTTAGACACACATACAGCGTTTGGGAAAGAAGTAAGTGGATTTTGTGCAACGATTCCTTACTATGAGTCAGGATTTGCTATATCACCATGATTCCGAAATAAAACAAGCGTGTGAAGAGCGGTGTGAAGTCCATTTTTTTAATTTTTTAAGAGCGGGTTATCATCCGTTTATTGTGGAGAGGATTGTGAATTACATACTAACTATTCAAATAATTAATTCTGTCTATTATTAGCCCAGCGAAAGTACAGAACATTATGAAAAAAGATTAGGTTCGCAGAAGAAAAATCCGTTTTCAACATATGAATGTGCCTTGTTAAAAAAGCATTTTGACATTCGCTAAAAGCCATGAATAAATGAATTGCATTATTGGAACATTCTTTGTTGGACGATCCCAACTGTTTCTAATGCATGCATAGAGAGTGAAAACAAGTGGACATGTTTTTGGCAGACAACTTGTGAAACGTAGGCGCTTCTCTTTTTGGCACTACCAGCGTTTGATTTGCAATCGACAAACTATCGAACTGGCTTTGACATATCTATCCATACGAGCCCTGTAACCTAACTAACGTAGTACCCGATTTTTAGTGATGCAATTAATTACGTCGATATCATCCTGGCCATACATCCCACGTATTATTTCGCTTTCGAAAATACTCAGCACATTTTTAGCTGTTCTTTACGACATCGATGACCAATCGGTTGGAGGCTTAAGGTAATGCTCCCTCTTGACATTAAGAAACCTTCAACTGATTGAACAGCCGGTTATAAGCCGAATTAAGCGAATCTCGCTTAAACCATGCTTTGTAGTTGCTGCTTTCGGACACACAAGCGAACATGGGTAGGTCAATTCCAGTGTTGCATCTGAAAAGTTGTTCCAAACCTACAACACATTATGCCAATTTATTGAAGCATAAAATATGTGTTGGCGATATTGACATTTCAAATTTAATTTGAGCTTTCGAATTATTTGTTCTTTGGAAAGCGTTGAATAATCAGCTGTTCTGCTGGCTGAACCCCAATGCCGCGGAGTGTTTTTTTAGCTTCGTCACAGTGCAGCAAGGATAGAAAAACTCTTAAAGCACAGCATGACTCAGTGAGCTATTTTGGGTTACACTTTAAGACTTTGTAAAACATAAGCTCAACGTTATCTTCATTCCACTAGCTGAAATACTGCAAGTTCTTTAATTCCTCAATATGTGTTCAACGTGGGCGACTGTTCCAAAAAATAATTAGCACTAAATTTTATTTAATTTTTATTCTTTTATTAAAACTAAAAGCACGCGTGTGAACATTAATATTAAAATGGGTTCTTCAACTTCAGATTTCTAAACGTTACAGTATATTACCAAAATTTTGAAAAACAAAAATTTTAAAAGAAAAAATTTTTTTCGCTGCAATTTCGATTGATAACGACGCTTATTATACGCCCAAAATTTTTCCGTGAAAAAAATCCAACTGGTGCATGCTTGCTTCTGAGAAATGCAATGCATCATTTCCATCATTTCATAAAAAACAAGTTGCGCCCAAGTAACAATGGCGCAGCTTTTGGCATTTGAATTTTTAGACTGGCCTGCATGGCTTGTTTCCTATTTTCTTTCGAAGACATGCTGCATTTTCACGTATTTTTGTAAAAAATTCCGTTGGTGAAAATTATGTAAATGATTTTTTTATTAGAAAAAAACCTATCAGCGTAATATGAGTAACTCCAGTGACATAATTCTTGACAGCTTGACGAAATTTGATTGATTTAAGTTTGACGCAGCCACCTTTGCCGGCCGGTGGTGTGGTACGTTGCGCCGGCTCATGCAGGCGCTCGTACTGCCGCTGCGTGACAAGCATAGCGAAAGCGTGGAACACCAGATTTTTCGGCTAATGTGCCTTCGCGCGCTGCTGCATAAATGTTGTAAGTGTCAGTTGCACTGGATTGATTAGCACTGTAGCAGCACGGCGTTTTAAAAATCACACACACGCACAAAAAACGCTCGCAGCGCTAGCTTCAAGATTGATTTGCATTTATAGCAGCACTTTCACAGGAGCCCGCTGTATGGCCTGGACTATTAGTTCTGTTTACGCTGTTGCACGCCAGAAATTATGCATAAATTAGTGTTTCATTAATGACAGTTAATATGACAAGCTGTACTACAACAAAATATTCCCTTAGCTGCCTTTTCTGTTGCTTTTATTATTTAGATCAGTTTAGCTTTTCCAGCGCACTCGTTGTTGGTTGCCTTTGGATTAGTGAGCTGTGAGAACAGACTTCATTATTACAAACGCTATGGTAAGCTTGCCACACAAAATGTACCGCAGCAGCTGTACTTACCAAGTCATTGTTAGTTAGTCAAATGTTTCGAAACTTAATATTTTGGCACACAATTTTGAGCAGTTTAGCAATGACTGACGGATAAAACTTTACTCAATTCCAATTATTTGAAATTAACTTGAGTATTTAAAGTGTTTAAAAAGAAGTTTTCAGTAAACGAGCGGATCTTAGAGAGCATATTAGTTATGAAACATAGCTGCAGTTTCGAAGGAGAGGTAGAGCAGGTAGGGGTATGTTAAAGTGATGATTTTTAAGAACCTATTAAAAATTTTTTAGCTGACATTTTTTATGGCTTTTTAACTACGGAACTACTATAAAGTAGATTTTTCACGGTATCGTTAAATCTATTATAGAAAAATAAGTCGGGTTTTCCTTCCTGACGCTATAATTCCAGAACGCACGAACGGTTTTGCATTCGTTAGAAAGGTCTCGGGCTCCGCGAGGTTTATAGCAAATAAAATTCAGGAAATATTTCAACAGAAAAGCAGGAACACAGGAAAAATAATTTTTCACATAGATAGATATCATATTCTATACAAATTTTTTCAATTGTAGGTTAAAAAAGCATCCAGGGTATATTTGACAAAATTTCATAACATTTCAAATAATGTAATTTACGTAAGAAAAGAAAGAGTGATACTTCTTTGTATAGTTTTAACAAAATTTTAACAAAGAGAGGCAACTAATTGATTAATAATTTTTCATTACTGAGAATGATATCGTCGCTCATCGGTAAAACTGAGCATCACAAGTAGAATCTGGACTCTGTAAAATACTTAAAACCGGTAATGTGTTCACTGTGAAATTGTGAAATTGAGGTGAAAGTTATTCGTTTCCTAATAGTTCAATTGGAAACCATCAAATCAATCACGCGTATTGTGCAAATTTTTATTCAATTTCAACAACAAGCATTTGCCCTTAAGCTGGTAAGTTGCACTGTGTAAATTATGTGGAACGTGCGATTGAGGTTAAATTCACCAGTCTGTCCATAGTCCAAAATGCCTAGAGTACGATGTGTGTATATGGGCCGCAGCACAAGACATGCAAGCCAGCAACAAGTGTATTCATAGAACTTAAG
>JXPQ01005678.1:0-10601 GCA_001014675.1 Ephydra gracilis
TAATCGATTAAATTATACGAAAAAAATATAATTTTTTGTAAAATTTAATGGTATAATCCATTGCATGAAAACTATTGTGAGCAACAATACTGGATGATCATCATTACGATAATCACTTTACAGAGAGCCAAAAAGTGATGAATGATGGGTGATTCTCAGTTGTCACATTATATACCACTGGTATCATGCTTAATCCTTATTAATGATTTTAGATATTGCTGAAAGCGGAATGCGTGAAGCGCTCACAATCACGCTACTATCTTCTGGATGCATGCAAGTCGCTGAAGGATAATCTTAAATCGAAAACAATTGTTGAATACCCAAGCATTTACATAACATATGACATGAATTTGGATGCTTTTGAAGTCATTGACAGCGGTAAGTGAGCGTCATACTTGGAACTAATGGAATAAAAAAATTTTACGTTTTCATAGATGATGACACAGAAGCTGAAGTCAAAGCTCACGAAAAAGCACTAGAACAACTTCGCAAAGAAATTAAGGAAGCAGAACGTTTAGAAAAGAAGTGTGCTGACAATGAAAACGAAGCCAAACCAGAGGATAAAGCGAGATTAGCAGAAATCATGGCTGAGAAAGAAATCAAAACGCGCAAAAGAAAATTAAAGCAACTGGAAAGCGATACGACGAATTTATTATTTAGTAATGAGGAGTATATTGATGCGCTATCCAGCTTGGAATCCGAAAATGATGATTAACCAGACGAGGTGGTAAAGAAAAAAAGAAAGGCATACATAAACATCGTACTATTTTCGGTACCGTGCTCAAACAAGTTACCAAAACTGCTAGCATGCACTATTTCAGGTGCAGTGCTCAACAAGATTTTGAGTGAAGTGCTCAAAAAATTTACCAAAACTGCTAGATTGCACTATTTAAGAAATATTAATGTATGATATGTTTTATGGTCGGTATAATATTTAAAGTATTTCTTAAGAAAATTATCGAAGGTTTTTGCAATCTTCTGCGAGTCCCATGCTCAAAAAAAAAAAAATAAATAATGTAAACTGCCGTTTGATGGCAGTTCTTGTTTATCATCAAACGTTTTTGTAAAATGTGCTTATAAAATTTTAAATGCTGTTTTGATATCAGATTGTTTTAGGTTAGATTTTTCAATTTTTTTGTTTTTTAAAATTTTCCTTTAAAACTAAAATTACATTTTATTTTTACTTTGAATTATTTTAATGAAAAATTCACTACTTTAAAATATATTTACATAATAAACAAAAATTTACAACAAAAAATTAGTCTTTTTTTTAAGGTACCAAAAAAATCAGTGGATAACTGCCAAATGTATACCATTCAGATGAACATCACTAGAGAAAACTTGCCATGTCCGCCACCAAAAACGAAAACATCAGCATTAAGATAACTAAACTAAACTTGCTAAACAGACTTAATTCAAAAATTGCAGATTGACATTTTATTTTGGTTCCGATCTAACCAATATATTGAAAACCTAATCATATAATTATATTGCTCAAATTAAGGTTTTTCAGTTGAATTAGCCACAAAACATTGCACTGAGCAGCTAACAAATAGTCTACACTATATTAGGCTAGGTCCAACAAACACAAATTCACTGCGAAAGTTTTTAAAGCTTCAAGCACTCTGCATAGGTCATAACACTTGTGTGAATATCAAAATTCTGTTTGATACAATTCACTGTTGAGTGCAAAGGCTACTACACATAGTCTTAGTTGCTGAATTCTATTGACAAGTAGTAACACTTTATGGTACTGAATCATGCAAAGCCACAGAAGCTAAAGTGCATATGAATAAAATGCTGCTATATTCATCTCATTTAATTTTTCCAATGCATGACATTCAGCAAGTATCATTTTCTTTTTTCATCATCAGCGAAATCCCAAATTTCGAAAATAAAACTCTGTACTCCAAATAATTTTCACTTCAATATACAATTTTCTCATATTCTGTAGTAATGGTAAAAAAAAGAGCACTCAAAGATAATGCAGCCCAGAACAACACGTTGTCTCCACACATGTTAGGTTTCGACAATTTGGTTGTTATGCCAGTGCATTTAGCGTCCACTTGCACCACTAAAATTCCATTTTCCCGTTACTTCACTAAACATAAACTTTCCATAGATCGCAAACACGGTGAAGTTATTATATAAAAAAAAAAAAAAGAAAACATAAAATATGCACAATAAAAGTAAAGTAACGTAATTTTCTGCGGTTTGACTCCTACTTTTAGTGGATTCCTGTTTCTGGTAATGCCTTGCTTGGCAAGTAACATATACCCTAGCATTATGCTACGTGATAGACCATTCAGAATGCCCTAAAATCCGAGTACTATCAGCGATAGTATGCGATAAAAATTGTATTTGTAAGCTACTTTCGGTAAAACATTTAGTGCCAACCATCACATTGCTTCGAAGGTTAAATAATGCCAATGTAATTGACGTCTTACTTTGGTGATACCGGTATCCTCAGTAACTCACCTATGCACAAGTAATAAAGAAAAATCTGAATTTGCTTTGGTTTGACTTTTATTAAATTATGCCTGTTTGAAAAATTACGTATAATCGAAGATTATTTTGCTTGAAAACCCATTCAATATAAGTCGGCAGATTTAAAAATGATACTGAAATTTTCTCGTAGACCTTATCATCTTATGATTTTATTTTGAAGCGGTTTTCATGCAAACATTGCCCAGATTATTACATTTTTTTAATAAAAGCTAATACTTAGCAGCCATAAACACTTATCTACTTAAATGGCCTCTACAACCTGGTACAGGTCTTGGCCTCAGCGAATCTGCGGCGCCATTCTTCGTGATGTCTTGCAGTTTGGCGCTAGGTGCGGATCCCTAATGTTGTGACAATGCTTAGGACCTGGTCAGTCCAATGCAGGTTTGGCCTTCCTCTTGGGCGAGTACCTACTTGGATTGGAACAAACACTTTACGAGCTGCTGCAGATTCATGCATGCGAGTGATATGACCTAGCCAAAGTATTCGCTGCATTTTTATTCGTGTGACTATGTCAATATCGTAGTAGACTTCATGCAGCTCGTGATTCAACCGGATGCGCCATTTGCCATCATCGCAGTAAGGGCCGTATATCTTCTGTAGGATTTTTCTCTCGAAAACACCCAGGGCTTGCTCATTAGATTTTGAGAGCGTCTGACTGCGACGATTGAGCGTGTCTGAGTGCCCCAACCTGGTGGGGCCAGCATTATCCTTATGAACCTGCACCAAGTCGACTCGCATGTCATAGGCAACAATGACTCCCATTGTGGTTCAGTTTGGGTGTCCTCGTAGTTAANAGGTGTTGAGGTTGTGCGGTAGCCTTGGAAACTGACACGTAAAACACTTCTCCAGTGAAGACAGCAATCCAGCCTCGGATACGAACTGACTCTGTTGACGAAACCGCTCGCAAATGTTTTAAGGATCATAAATACCATTAAAGCATAATTTATTTTTTTTTTAGCGAACATAGGCCATACAGAGATTGCTGCAATATAAATTTTTTCTATGAAAAGATGCCAATTTGTCGTAATGCTTTGCTTTACAAATGACGATGCTCCGGGCATTATTCTGCTGGACAATCTGTTCAAACATCAGTTTGCTGATTGAGCAATATTACCAATGCCCGCTTGCAACATAATGCAATCCAGATCATCACATTGCCAACTACATTTCGACCATGTGAAGTCCTTTTATGATAACAGTATCTTCAGCAACCATTAAGGAGCCATTGTTTACTACAGAGGAAATAGGATATGCAGAGTAGTAGTTAAATGAATAAATGAATTGCGTGCGCTACCCTGAAGTAGTTCTCCAAATGATCGCAAGCACAATGACATTTTGTGCAAATTTTATAAGAATTAAAGATGTTCACAAACAAGATGGCGCTCAGATACTGTTTCATACCGACCACTTCTAAAGTGTATCTGGGCTGAAAACATTCTAAATAACACATAAACTGCTCCACATATTTTAGCACATTTATATATATATGTTTGTTAGCCGAAACAAAGATTCATCTATAATATAAGGTTACATAATTATTTTAATTTCGACAGATCTTGCCGATACATAAATAACAATACAAAAAATATGCAAATCAAAGAAAATTAGTCCCAGGATACGCTTTACATTATTATACACGTCGCCAATGAAATAAATGAGTAAAGTGTATATTTGTTTTGGGTCATACGTTTATAACACCCAGAACTAGCGTACGGACTCTCTCAAAATACATACCTATATGATCAGCATCAGCACAGGAATTTATTTAGCCCTGTCTGTCGGTCCGTATCCAAAGAATAGAAAAAACGGCTTGGACGGTATTCTTGGAAAAAAATTAGGTCTCGTTTTAATTTGATTAAGATGCGACCAATAGTTCGGGTACCTACAGTACACTCTATTTATACATATATTTATTCAGAATTATGGGCTTAAGCCTTCTGCAGGTGTTAGAATTGATAATTTTCAATGAAATTTCAAAATTAAGCGGCATGTTACCGTGTTCGAAAAATGGACATGATTGAATTAAAATCTGTAGTACTTCTCGTACATCTACAAAGTCCCGAAAGAGGCTTTATGTAGAATTTTTCAATTGTCATTTGAATTTGACGAAATTTCATTATATAAACACATAAATATAATCAACATGTGTACCTAAAAACAGGCGTGATTGCATGAAAATTAAAAGTACCTCCGGTACACCTATGTGGTCCCAACGAAGACTTCAATGCTGAATCACACATAGTTATCATTGAAATTTCGTTATGCACTGAATATTAATATAATCAATCTGTGTACCAAAAATTGGTTTGATTGCATGAAAATTAGAGGTTTCTCCAGTACATCTATGTGGTCCCAATAGAGGCTCTAATGCTGAATTATGCACAAATTTAACGAAATTTCAGTATTGAGGGAAAATAAATATAATCAATGTTTCAACCAAAAATGGGATTGATTTGATGAAAATTAGAGGTATATCCTGCACACCGATATGGTCCCACTAGAAGCTTCACTGCTTAATCATGCAGACCTTACATTTGAATTTTACAAAATTCCAGTTTTAAGTCAACATATTTATAATCAATGTGCGGAGTTAAAAAATTTGCCATAATTAACTAAATGAATCCAGAGTAATTTGAAGTACCGTGCTATTCCGATTTTTATTGCATAATAATCAATTAATTTATTTATTTAATAATCAAGCGACGCGTAGTATGCTATCGGCCTAAGCCGACTGTAACTGAAATAATTAGCACATTAGTCTCCAAACATGCCTTAATTTCTTATAAAAGATATTGAAATTTTATTCTGAACTTATAAGCAGAAAATGCTCCATACTTTAACGTACATTATTTCTTCATAAGCAAAAATTGTGCTTCCACTTTCAGAGAGTCCTTTCCAAGTACCAGAGCGAATTCAAAGACATCTCAAACAAATTTACGTAACTCGCTATATCAACGTTATAACAAATAAGTACAACCAATACGCAAGCTATTAACGTTAGCAGCTGGGAACAATAACAACCAGAATTGCAATCCCTGTGCATGCATATAACGAACATAAGTATGCCATTACTTGATTGCATTTTTAGAAATTGCACCGCGTTAAAATTCGTTTATAAAACACGGTTTGTTTTTTATTCAATAATTCATTATTACCATACAGAGCATATTAAAAACATAAAAAATAATAATAACATTTTTAAAAATTATACGGAAAATGAAACAATTTTTAATTGGTTTCTTTTCATGGAAAGTGATAATGTTTATGTATAGAATATGTATAAATGTAGATTTTTTCTATAAGCATACACAATTACTATTACAACACCCAAAAATATAAAATGAATACTATGAAAACAATACCAGCAGCAGCGGCCTTAACATACATGGATTTACGATTTAAATATGTTGCGTCTTTTTTGTATTTCTGTGACATCATGGAAAGGTTCTGTGTTTTTGTGTCCAATTCTGCAAAACAAAGGAGAATTCAAGTTTAAAAAATGGCATACAAGTAATTTTAATACGCTCAAAATTGAACACGTATCGTCATATTAATTCGAAGAGAGCATGAAATCGGAGTGAGAGTAATTGCATAAAATTCAAGCCATTTATCCTATGCAGATTAGTTATAATTTCTTTCAAATTTTTCAGAAGCGACTGTCTAGGGTTCGCAGTACTTGAAACAAGCAATGCTTTTCACGTCTATACTGACAGATCACGTCCCTTCATACAGTCAGTATATACAGTGGAGAACCTAGTCTTCGATCATACTAGGAAATATCATTGCATCGTGTTCCAGTCAAAATTGGCGCTATCAAACACAACTGAGCCCACGTAAAACTCTGCGCGTTAAACCAAATCCACACAGTCAACAGATTTGTCTGGATTTGTGAGAAAAGCGCGCTGCAGTCTACATTTCGACGGATTTCCCCGAACCTTTGTATTGAGACTTTTACACCGATATGATTTCAATCAAGCTTATTGTATTATTGCGGCTTAAAAATTGAATTTCCCAAAATACGTTGCCTATGCAATTGGCCAAGTGTATGCCAGTTTTGGTGATACTTCTGTAGATTCACAATTTAATGACTGGTTCCTTTGTCAAATCAGATGCCTTGAAGTATTTTGCTATACAATTATTAAAATATATTCAGCAATATTTGTGTTAATAATCCAGCGTATGCATCTGATCAAATTGCATTTCTAAAAATTTCAATCCATGCTAATTATATCAATACGTGCATTGTTTCTTGAGCCACTAAAAATTCAGATGCTATTAGATGAATCAACCCTCTAATCGGGTGATGCAAGTGGTTTCGCGCCAGTTCAAAAATGGCTATGGGTATCAACAATTTTCCAACAAAGGCACTCCATTATCTTTTCTTCTTATAATTTATATTCTTAAAGAATATGTAACTTGGACTTGGGTCTTCCGCTACCTGACTTCAAAGCAGTCTGGTAAACACAGTTTTTCTTCGTTTCCTGGTGTGCCTACAAATAACGATGATGTCGTTCCTACGCGTGAAAATGTAACATTAGTCCTTCTAACGATTGGACTTGTCATTTGTTAACGATCATCGCTAAAGCCGGATGCAACAATGAACATGTCCGTGGGATGTCTGGAATCAAAACACCGCTGTCCATGCGCCAAACAAAGAAACTCAGAATTAATCCTGCAAACTTCTAAGGACTAGGCTGGGTATTTGTAAACGTTAAACGCGAAAGTCAAATGCAACACGAAACTACAGCTTTTTGAATTCGAACGGTAATTCCATAATTATAATTGGTGTACGTCGAATCAAAACACTCGCTGTCCACGCGCGTAACGGAATAATTCGAAATTAATTTTGCAAACTTCTAACGATTAGTCTTGTCATTTGTTAACGATCATTGCGAAAGCCAGATGCAATGGGGAACTGCAGCCGTTTGAATTTGAACGGCAAATCACCATTTATAATGGGGATGCGTCGAGTCAAACAGAAAAATTCAAAACTAATCTTGCAATCTTGTAACGATTGGTCTTGTTATTTGTTAACGATCATCGAGAAAGTCAGATGCAATGGGCAACTGCAGCTGTTTGAATTCGAATGGCAAGTCCGTTGTTATAATTGAGATGCATAGACTCAACACAACCGCTGTCAATGCGCGAAACAGAGAAATTAAAATCCTGCAAACTGCTACCGATTGGGCTTGTAATTTCTTAACGATCATCGCGAAAGCCAGCCGTTTGAATTCGAAGGGCAAGTCTTTGGTTATAATTGAAATACATGGAATCACAACACCCACTTTCTTGTATTTTCCTTTGAAAATGGTCGCTTCGACACAATTGTTCAATATTTTTTCTATGTGATTTTCGTTCTATTGTACAGTGCAGGTTGATTGTGTTGAGCTTTTATTGACAACAAGCAATTTGAGAAACAGTGCATTTACTGCAGCGTATTCCCCTTGGGCATAAAATAGTTTATGGCATAAAAATACGTATACACTGAAAACTATTTCAGATTTTATTCTCTCAACATTGACGGCCAACAATGATGAAAAATGAGTACTATCAATGGTGCCCAGCGGATGTGCTAATTGGTCCAAGTTTTGCGTATAGCTGAAGAAACTCTAGCAAAAAACCAGTTTAAAACTGCAGCCACTGCCCAAGGAATAAAAGGCAGACATCGTAATTGATTATCACATTTTTCGCAGTCAAATGTAATAAGCTTAAATTTTGAGATCGCCGAGATGCAATGTTTAATTGTCAACATTTAATTTTTTTTTAGGCTAAATATTCAAAACAATTCTAATAATTGCATGTGTACAATAAAAATTGCCTAAAAATTATGGATCAGATCAAAATCAAATCCGGTTGAAAGCTTTATAGCTTTAAAAATCAGTAAGTATACTAAAGTAAGTCATGTCTTTCTGCGCGACTTTTTTTTACTTTAGATATGCCTCAATTGAACGCACAACTATTTTTTACAATAAAAGAAGCATCAGCATTGAACGATTCATTTGTTCGTCGTTTTTAGAAAGTTTTGAATCGAAATAGCAATATCACATGACTAACCCNATCGTTCTTAGAAAGTTTTGAATGGAAATAGCAATATCACATGACTAACCCGTAGTNGTCGTTTTTAGAAAGTTTTGAATCGAAATAGCAATATCACATGACTAACCCGTAGTTTAAATAAGAATATTTTAGGAACATTAAGATGTTTCAACATACCAGAGAGCACTGTTCCTCTTTGCAGCACATCATCGATGTTTTGTACCTGTTAATTAAGATCATTAGTACAATCATTGTGTGTTATGTGGGCTAGTTGCTCACCATTATTCTTTGCACATCCTGCAATTGGCTATTTATTGTATTTATATTTCTTCTTCGATCTGTCAACTGTTTCTTTGCCTTCTGTATATACACATCAAATTCTATAAACGCATAAGGGCGCGTCACAGAGTTGACACGTCGTCCATAATTGTTATGAAATTCTTGCGCCAAGTCCTCCAAATAATTAAATGCCAAACGTTTTGAATACATTTTATCGACCATCACCAAATAACACACATCATTTTCAATCAAGTAACTGCAAAAATTATAATTAAATGTTAATATGCTTAGTTCAGTAAATATATGAAGCAATGCATGCATATAAATGATTTAATTGCAACAGCGCATTGCACAAGCCCGATGAAATTCATGAAATAGGTCAACTGTAACACCATTTCAATGGCAATGGAATTTATCGCCCAGTGATTGAGTCATGGAACTTAGAACACAATCACACAATTATATTGGTATATTTACTTATGCCTCACTTACTGAAATAAGTAGGGTCCCGTTTCTATGCTGCAACGTGATGGGGAATTTGAATTTAGCTTTCTGAATAGCATTTTCGCTTGATTTTGATATTCCAATATGCTGCGGCCACTCTATAATTAAATTACCATTTACAGTTATAGCTTTTGAAAATATGGATTGTTGCAATACTAACTTGTTCATCGTCTTGCATTGTACCAACCAACGGCAGTCCATCGATCACCCTAGCTATCATCGTCAGCAGAGCCATTTTTATAGTCTTACTTTAATTCTATATTTTCCACTTTCAGCGAAATTAAACTGCACACCGCTTCTTGCAGGCACACATTAAATAGTACAAGAAATCCACTTAAAATAATTTATTGTATAAAATGTAGCAAAACTGGATGTTTACGTGAAAACATCGGCTGTTTGATAGTGCCTGTTTTATGTTGAAATATCACTCACAGCACAACACGTCAGCGAAGTCAAATAGATTTCCAACTGCCGACCAACTGTCATAATAAGCATAGTAGAGAGCGCAAGAGAGCACAGCTCAAACGGGAGATGCTAACTTCTTAGCTATGCCTGCTAGTGTAACTACTAAAAATATCGCTAATGCGATGCAAAAAACTTTTTATCAATTGACCTTTAATAAAGAAAATAATTCTTATTTTTAAAGCATTTTTCTTGTTGTCAAAAATTAGTTTCATAAAATTCATACCACAATGGTGTACCCTGTTTGGTAATGACAGCTCTGACAGTTGATAGGCTTTTATAAGATATAGTGCAACAACAGGCAGTTTTAACTTTGGATACGTTGCGTTGGCAAATTTTGTTTTTTGCTGCAATCCAATTAATAAAAGCAGTGCCTTAGTAATGTGTGCCTGAATAAATTGTAATTTAAAATTCACACAATAGCAGCAAAAGAGAGATATATGTAAGTGAAGCTAGATAATGAAAATTGCTCGAAAGTGAAATTTCCAATAACAGCGAAAAAAGAACAAAAATGAAGAGAAAATTAAAATAAATAAACATAAACATGTACGGATTCACGTAGTTTGTGTGTCAAGTGTGTGCAGCAATAAATGAAACAGCTGTTTGCACAGTGTGGCGTATTAGACAAATGTGCTCGCAGTTGCATAAATAAAATATATAGTTTTAAACTAATGCCTTATGCCATTTTCCGACAGAGTTGCATATAAACTACAATTCAATCTTCACACAAAATAAAAAGTTTAATTTTAAACAACTGTCAACTTTTTTCGGTGATTTTTCTACTGCAGTTAAATGCCCCAAAGTGTCAAAAC
>JXPQ01005691.1:2231-20254 GCA_001014675.1 Ephydra gracilis
TTAGTATCTCGTTTAAGCAAGCGGATATTTGCATAATGCGAAAATGTTTCAAAATTATTTTGAATTGGTTATAAATCAAACCTCTGTTATTTTCGAACATTGCATTGAAATTTGTTAAGGCTATTCCTAAACCAACAAGGCCCAAGCCAAACCTAATCAAAACATTTTACTACTACTTTTATATTTATTTGAAAAAGTAATAGTTGACATTGAGCGAATGAATGTCTGAAAGAGAAAACGAATGGTTATTTCACTAGCAATTGGTTCCTAAAAATTGAATGAGTGCAAAGATACGAAACTTGTTCAGGAGATATTCAACCATACAACCAGGTATTGCATGATTTAGTTATAGTACTATATAGGGAAAGTTGTGTGGGAGAAGTAATTGAGCAGTTTTTCTACATAAAAGTCAAAATACCTCGAAAATTAGCCAAACGACCCCAATATTAGTTCATACCACTGGATAAAATGTAACCAGCCCTAACTACTTCATATTCAACGTCCTGGTGGGGTTGGACGACTTCCGAGAAATTGGGTAAAATATATATTGAAGTGGCATGGCATGAGCAGGTTTTTTCACATCAGAGTCAATACATAGCGAAAATGATCCGATCTCAATTAGAGCTTACTATTTCATATGCAACATCCCGGTAGTATTTGAAGACAAGCTTGAAGTAGTAATTTTATTCGATGTGTACTTTTGTCCCATTACATCAAAAAAAGTAATTAGTGCATTTTTCCAAATTACTTTTAAAAATGTTTTTCGTAACTATTGACCATGCAATCAATAAAGAATTGTAATGAATCATTTGATATATTGTATAGAAATTTAAATTTCATGATTGCATATTATGAGTATTTCATGAATTTTCATCAATAAAACAATCAATAAAAATTGTATTAATAAAAGTGACCATAACCTCATTGTTAATGATAAATATGACCATAACCCAACATTGTATATTACAGCTGTGCTGACCGTCTTTCATTTCTATCGTTCCGATTTCTTATTGATAACTTTTATTGATATCTTCACGAACGCACGGAAGTAGTAGGTGTTACACGGCATTTCTTCAATTACTGTGCTACCCTTTCAGAATATGTTCAAATGTACGTTGTGCTAACTAATATACTTTAATACTATAATTTACCGTATTTTAATTGGTAAACATTTTATGGTTATAGTGTATTTTTAATTTTTAATTGTTAATAAATATAAAATAACATGCAATGAATTGTAGTGTATAAATATTTAACTGTTTCATCCTATGCCCAGCATACTTTCATATTTGTTCAAATTAACTTTTCGTTTTTTGTATTATGCTTGTTTTTACATTATTATTTGTACCATCACAAGCATATTTCTGTTATTCCAATTGAAAACTTAAAATTAAGTCGTATTATATACTAGGATTGCTATTTGTTGGAAACTGGAAACAATTATATCAATACATAAAATCAAACAGCACCATAATACAATTTGACACTGTTGACCAAAATGTATACACGATCTCGATTTCGCGGGATTCACAACTTTTATTATGGATTATCTTAAAAAGAATGCGCCGATGAACTCAGTTGCTAGAATGGCAATCCCAAAATACAATTTATCGCGAGTATAGTGAATTCAATCGTGGTATTAGTTCAATAATCCACCTAATGTTGTCGTCAGCAGAAGACGTGCAGTTTCTGTACTGATTATATAAAAATATTTTTTGTGACACATTAGAAGATGTACGACATTCGTTTTACATAGCCCGACCCCAGCCACCGCACTTCTTAGAGTGCAGTCAGATCGGCCTTATATACATCGAGTACATTTTCCAGCTGAGAAGCAGCACCTGGCCTGTAGAGTGACCTGACATTCCAAGTGCATACTCGCAAATCATACTCCTNACGGGCGGACTCGTCATCAGAGTCAGTCCGTATGTGAGGCTAGACTGCTCCACTCGATAATTATTTTACGTGGGAGCTTCCAAGGCTAGCACACAACTTCAAAGGCTAAGGCGTATTTCCGTTATTCGCATTCGCTACTGCCTCTACGGATGTTGTTGCAGTACTCAGAATTAACACTGCTAGCAGAATGGGTGTCATAATTGCCTATGACATGCGTATCGGCTTGGTGTAGGTTCATAACGATAATGCTGACCTTATCCGGCTGAAGAACAGACACTTTGCCTGTGNGCTGACCTTACCAGGCTGAAGAACAGACACTTTGCCTGTGAATTACCAAACCCAATAACCCAAGGGCTAGTGTCGTCAATGCGACTCAAATTTAATGTGGTGTAGTTTATTTGTTTTTGGCAGGGCCAAAGTTAAAAAAATCTTCATTGGGTCTTCCAATTGGTGCCAAAAATCATCAAATTAAAATATGATAACCTATTTTGGCACAAAATACGATAGGGCACCTAGGGCAAACAGGTAGCCATTCCACTCAACCTCAGGATTGGTGGATCTCACCATATTAATCGATTTAGTTTCTTTGGGCAAGCGTTTACAGTGAGCTGCGGCCTGGGAATTTGGAGACAAAAGGATAAATGTTGTACCTGATATGCTATCTCACAATGTTCCTGACGTAGGGTTAATGGAGATACTAGGTGGTGAATGGTTCAGAAACGTTAGTGGATGCTGGAAAATGCCTCCAGATTTCTTTCCAATTTAACTTAGAGCAGGACAGGTTATTCACAATATGGATACAGGTGAAATATGTTCGCGTCAAAGAATCTCATAGGAAAGAAATTCAAAGGAAATGAAAGAAATACAAAGGAAATGCTGAGGTAATTCCAAGATGATCCTTAAACAGGGCACATGGGTGTTAAGAGGACAATTGCCCCGATCAAACAGAAGAACCGTTTGCCGAAGAGTAGCGATGAATTAGCGAAGATCGTTAGTGCTTGCTAAACTTCACAGCAAGTTAAACTCATCTTTGACTTACCCGCAGGTTATATGAATAAATGCATTATGTAATCGTGTAGAAATATTTGTGTAGCTTTGCTCGGATCTTTGCTACGTTCTACTAGGAGATACAACTACATTTAAACCGTTGTCAACTATCTTACTTAATTTCCTAGACTTTTCCTACTAAGGAACGCTAAAGCGAATGCATTTTGCAAGAAAATTGAAGATTCTGCTTGCATTTTGGGGTCCGCTATTCCTTGATTTGTGATAAAGGTCAACAATTCAAGGGATGCGAATCGCGGGAATTTTATTCATGCTGCATAGCTACATTACTGCCTATTGCCATCTTCAAGTGCACCCCGCCGAACGAATAAACTAAATTATTAAAACTACTTCTGAATGACTTTTAGACAAAGATCTGCTCAGATCGACTGTATGGGAGNAAGTTTCAAAAACTCAAAGGCAGAAAACGAACAATTCCTGTTAACAAGTCCTTAACCAGTAAAGAAGTTTCAATCGCAATTGAGGTAATTCCAAGATGATCCTTAAACAGGGCACATGGGTGTTAAGAGGACAATTGCCCCGATCANATTTTTAATTCCGAGAGGAAAATGATGTTAAAAAAATGAGTATGTGGAAAAATTCCGGAATAATTGAATCTTCTGGTCTGAGACTGATCAAACCTCATAATACAATATGCATGTTAGGTGTACCAACAACAAAATTTTTGTTGCTCATTTTAAAACAAGAATCGGGTTCCGGAAGAAAAAAAAAATAAATTAAGCTTGCACCACCGCTAAATCATGGTTGACCTGTACGTGTAGGATCAAGTCGCGATGCAAAAGAAACTAATGTTTTTTCTGCCAAGTAGAACAGATTGAGTGGATTATACATTCGTTAATTTCATCAAAACTACAAAAGCAATGATAACAAAGATGGTGTTTTAGTCTGAATGTTATGATTTCATTTTTGGCAGAGTTTCCATGTATACCGTATCAGTTATTTTTATCCGTTTGTTGGGATGCTGTTGCATTGCTTCAAGGTCTGAAATGAGCGCTAGGATTAAAATTTACTGGGGAGAAGAGCATTGTTTCCTGCTAATTTCTGCTGTTATTGTTTGATATTGCAACCAAACTCATTCTTAATCATTGGAATATGCAAAACAGCGTTTTTGGCTATTACTGACAATTGCTTATTGTCATCTTGTTCGATTGCCATGCGACCGCAAATCCGTAATGAGTTGATCAAAATTTTGAACGATGTACGGTGACTCACATTCCGAATTTTGAATAAGTGGCATTAGATTTTATACGAAAATCACAGGCCATGTTAGCAGTCTGTGCCTACGCGATGATACTATTCGCTTAAAACACCCCAGGTGGTTGTCTTCAAAAATCTTAAAAATATCTTCCACTATGCTCATGTTACTTGTATAGGCAAAGACGTAATCAAGGGATTCACCTTTTCCAATTCCATCATTTCTTGGGGGAAATCGAGAAATTTCAGAATGCTTTCTGAGCTCCTTTAAAACCTGTCGATTAGTCCAAACATTTAAATTTAACATAGTTTGTTTAATTCGACGAGATAGGCTTTCCTTTCTATTAAATTTGAATATAAACATTTTTATCGAATTAAGTCTAATTTGATTTATCTTTATTTTATTTGACTTGAATTGAATTAATTGAATGGAATTATTTAAAGTTTTATTTAAAATACTTTAATTTACGTTGATTTCATTTTTAATTTAGTTTCCATAAATCATTCCAATTTTTCCGGCATGGTTATTGTTGGGGATCACACGCAGCTCACACATTCTCAGATCACACTAAGAGCTCATCTTAAGTACGGTTAGTCATTACAAAACTAAAGCAAAAAGAAATTAGTTGCTTATTACAACAAAAAAAATACTAAGGTAATATTCTGATCACTATCACCAAATTTCTATTGTTTGTCTCTCAAGGAGCCACAGCAACAAAATAGGAAAATATACTCAATTCCAAAATTAATATAATGCTCTTTGTTTGTTATTCACCTAAAACTATAAAAAGTTTCCCATATGCTCTGACTTTGCTTCAGGTTTCTTTCCTAGTATTTTAAATTAATATATTTTTAAATTTAAAATCAATAATTAATTATAAAAAGCAATATTCTATTGTAAAATAAATTTTTAAATGCATGCAGCCGATTAAGCCAAATCAATAGTATTACAATAGTAGCAGGTCAAGTGACACTCATAGAAACTGACCGTTGTTTAAGGGAGAATCAAACCAGTGAGCGAGACTTAATTTAGTAAGCAACCACGATGTAATAGACGGAAAATTGACAGCGATATCACAGAGTGGACAAGGACATCGCAGATTAGGAAAAAGTAGTAGCTCTTAAGAATTTAATTCAGTTAAATATAAGCATTTAATGCCGTTTGCTACACAACTATTATTTAATTGCACATAAGAAAGATTGCTTATAGCAGCTCTGCAATCAAGGCATATTGGGAATAAAGAAAATCCTTTCTCTTTATTCTGTCGACTTTTATTACCACCTGCTCTATTCGCCGATTGTGCGCGTGTGGTGTATTTAATATAGATTGCCAGATGTTTGTTGTGAACTTTTTATGCAAACAGCGTAGTATAAAGAAATGAAAATTTAATTTTTTTATTTATTATTGGACTTTATTATAAAAGAATTTCTAACTCACAACTTTTATGTTGATAAATACAAAATTTTTCTTAATTAATTAATCGTTTTATAATTCTGCTATCTGCCGTGCACACAGAATAATATAGCTTAAGAAAAATTAGCTAAAAATTATAGATGCAAGACATGCTATGTATTATTTTCCGTAAGCTCATATTGATAAAGTGAGGCACAGAGGAAGTCATTTTAATGCGAAAAAGATATACTGTCATAGCGCTAGAAAATTATGGGGGACAACATGACGTCATATCCAAATTTCACCTTAAAGTGTTCGTGTTGATTTAATCTTTGACAAATTCCAGGTGTTCCATTTACAAACAAATTTTTCCCGTTCGTTTCTTAGGTAATATGTATTCAAGCTTTTTATTTTTTTTAGTGTTAACGTTAATGATTAAAAATTTTTTATTAAATTGTTAAAGTTCGCATGTTTAATTTATTTCTATTTTAAATTTAAAGCAAGTTTGGGATCTACATTATTTAAAACCAGTGTACAATGCTCATTATTAAATGATACAATGGTAAGAATTTTCTTTGTTTTAAGTGATTTAAAGGAACAGGATAGTAGTTCAGTTCCATATTATATTTTTTTTGTATTCATTTTGTTCATTTCCATATATGCATTTAGAAAATCAAGTAATTCTAAAATTCTAAGGAAATTCGGTTTTAATGTTCATAGTTGATATTAATGAAGTTGAAATATGATATCTTGAAGTTTTTTTTTTTTAAGTAAATAGCATTTATTAAATATTTTGTAACATTTGGATTATATTTCATATTGCAATACGGTTTTATTAATGAGCATAATTAACGTGCCTATTTAGGTTTCTAATGTTAAAAAAATAATACAAACAGCTGACTGGCACAGAATGTATATTAATCGATGTTTTTTATGATGTTTTAATCAAATATACTCATGAAAAATGTGTATTTTGTTGCATCTTATCTCATTTTTTCTAATCTACTTATAATTATTTGATATTTTAATTTTATTGAGTACATTATACTTCTTCAATGTCTTCAACAAATATTAAAGGTTTGTAAGAAAGAAGAGAAAAAGTTTTAGAAATCCAAGGATTTTTTGACAAATTTTCTTTTATTTCATTTCCTACTACTTGGACTCCATTGCAATGACTTCCTTTTATTGATTATTTAAATATTCACTGTTGGGCAGTGTCTTCCTATTTCATTTGAATCTGTACTGTGATGGTTAAGGAATTCCCAAGTGTTCTCTTTAAAATAATAAATTAGCAATTTACTTATAAAAAATAGCTTTCTTCGAATTTTCTACAGTTTAATCTCATAAGCAAATTCTCCCTACTAAAATTTATGTTGTCCAAAGTAAATCTATGTAGAAAACCCATTAATTTGCAAACATATTTTTTAAATTCTTATTTTTTAAGTGAAATCTAAAAAAAGTTCTTTAATAATGTGTTAATTCTTAGAACAAGTTGTTATTAGATTTTGAAGAATTGTTTCTCTTCGCGCAGATTAAGTTAGGAGCTTTCAAACCAAATCATCAACGATTGAATTTGTGTTCTCAAGTTTTAATTCTAATCTATTTTTAATGTATGTTAGCTCCCATTACAATTTATTACCACTTAATTTGGTATTATTAAAATATTTCACCTGGGATAATTTCAATGCGTTGTACATCAAATAAATTTAAACATTATTTCAAAAATAAAATAGTAAAAAGGTTAATTAACATTTGTGGTTGTTGAAGTTTCTAGTACAGCGATTTTCATGAGGTATATGGGAAAGTGGTTACTGAAGAAGTTTTCGATTGTTGATTCTGCAATTCCAAAGAAAAAAGGAATATCCTTTAGAGGCTTATAGTTTTATAACAGCAGAAGCGTTGTGTGACAGCTGATTGGAGAATTGAGGTTATTCTTGCGTTAGCGACTTCGCACAAGCCGGCTGACCTCTCTTTTTTTACAGATATATGATTATACTTCTTTTTTTTTGTTCCCGGGCAGGAGGTAGTTGTAGTGCATCATACCAGGTTAAGCATGCCGACTTGGTTTTGTCGGACGCCCAATCTAAACCACCTACCAAATAAGGAATAACAATTGCAACCCGCACCTAAATTAGCTACAGAGCAGATCGCTCATCAGTTAACGAATTTCTATATAATATAACAACTTAAAATCCATCATAATACCGAGGGCATTGAATACATATACTATTTTCAGAGCCCTTTCGAAGTAGATAAGACGAAGACAACACATCACGTCTAGAAAACGACATAAGGCATCTGGAATAAAAAAAAAATTACATCACTTATAAAGACGGGATAGGTAATCGTGTAATAACGCACATTAATATAATTAGGTGAGGGCATCAATAATTGGCCATCATCGGCATACATTAGAACATTAGAATCTTGAAACACCGTTGTGAGATCATTAATGAAGAAATTAAATCAAACTGGATCGAAATAACCATCTCGGTGGAGACGGTCAACTTGTGAACCGTTCAATAGAACATATTGAGTTGTTCAACATAAAATGGACCTGATCCATGATACTATAGCCGATGCATAACCTATCATTTCACGGTTAAGCAAAAGTCTTTAATTTTTTCAAAAATAAATCAAAACTTTTGAGGAGAAACCTAGTAAATTTGGCAGCGTAAAACGTCTTGGCATTCAACCAGGTTGAAATAGAGACTCGTGTAAACTTGATATTTTAAAGTTTCGGTAATGATTTCTCAACTAATTTATGGATATCAAACAACTTAAAATACCTTTATAATAAGATACATTAGATTTCGATTTTTAACCATATTAGTTGTGAATTTTTATTCCATTTCAAAAAGAAATTACGAACATTTTCGCGGAATATGTAATAAATCTATTTTGGATTTCGTGGTGACTGCTGTGAATGTTGCATTCAAATGACAAAATTTGTGCATCGTACTGCTTAAATCATTTGCAAAATATTTAGTGTGTTAGTTTTCTGTATAGTGGATATTGTTAAAATTCATGCATCGCTTCGCACACTGCTACCTATGTATTAAATTAATTTTGAATTGAGTCACTATTTTAATAAAATTATATAAATTTAACACCATACATATATTAATTGCGCATTACTTCATATGTTAGATGTACTTTTTAGCAAAACTTTCACCATCAAAGTTCATATGAATGCGTCACTATTTTAGTAAAATATTACAAATCTAACACCGCACACGGTTTATTCGAGAAATAGTTAATGGTTTATTGAATTTATTTTTCAAAGGAAATTTGGCTTCACATATATACAATACTAATCTAGCACCGTACATCTTTTAAATCTATAACTTAATTTCACATTTTATATCATATTCTTAATTGGGTATCTGTTGATATTGTTGTGGATGCGGAGTTCGTGTGTAATCAAACTACATGCTCCTTAAATAAAGCAGATTAATTATTATTAATTAATCGGGCTAAGGTTGACAGCTTGGTGAATTTGTATTTTGCGATTTGTCTGGCTGCTAGTTGTTTCAGAGAAAACGAGAAAGAAAACCGAAATCTTCATATTAAATATTCTAGTAAAATATACTCAAATATAGTATTATCGCCGGGGATGTATGGTCCACGAAGCGGAATTATGTCTCTTCCAGTCATTTTTTAAAGTTGAGTCGCCACACTTTTTTTTTGTTGCATTGCGTTCCGCACCTCTGGTGGCGTTTTCGACGCCACTAAGTTGGGTCTTATAGCCTACTCGTCGTGATCATTGTTCAGATACTCTTAAGAGAACTAGTGGGAAGTAAAATTACAGAAGTAGGCCGCACAGAGTCTGAACGAAACATCCCAGATCAACATGATGTTGAAAGATGTTAATGTACTGCCCCTTATCCAAGCAATACAAATTCGAGGACGAGATGCCATCCCCGCCTTTTCTGATGACCAGTGGGCGGGGGTTCTTTCATAATTGGTGTTAACCTTTTGCCGCGTTGGCACTCACTTTACTGGTGTACAGTGCCTTGGTTGAAACTACGTATACATGGCATGTGAAGACATTGATTACCCTTTCTGTTGCTCTGTGCGTTATAAGCATCAGAAATGAATAAAACTTGAAAAATATGCTGGAAAATGTATATCAGAGCATTTTTATGTTGGTGTTCTGCTAGTTACAACTTACACTCTAAAATTAAATTTTGAGAACGTTGATGTTTATACACATCGCCAATGAAATTGGCTAAGTGTATATTAGTTTTGGCAATACTTCTGTAACACCCAGAAGCAGTGTCTGCAGACGTATAAAAATATATGCCGATATGATCACGAATTGATTTAGCCATGTCCGTCCGTCCGTATCCAAACAATAGAGAAAACGGCTTGAGCTAGATCAACGAAATTTAGTAAACGAATTTTTTAAAAAAAAGTTTAGATCCCAATTTGAAATTGATCAACATCCGAGCTTTATTTCGGGTACCTGTAGTGCACCTATTTATACATATATTTATTGAAAATTGGGGGTTTAAGATTACTGCAGCCGTTTGAATTTTTCAGTTAAATGTCAAAATTCAGCGCAAAATTAAAACATGTAACCGTTTTCCAAAAATGAACATGATGAATAAAAATCAGAGGTACTTTCAGTATCAATAGAGGCTTTAATGCTGAATTATGTAAAGTTATCACTCAAATTTAACGAAATATAATGTACGGGTGTATCAAATATGAGCTTGATTGGATGCAAATTATAAGTACCCCCAGTACACCTATGTAGTCTCAATAGAGGCCTTAAAGCTGTATTAGGTACAATTATCTTTTTAATTCAACAAAATTTCAGCATTGAGTGAAATTGAATTTAATCAATGTAGCTATCAAACATGGGATGCAGTATATGTAAATTAGGGGTACCTCCAATGCAACTGTGTAGTCTCAATTCCAGTATTAAGTAAATATTAAGTAAGCAAATTTAATAAATGTACGTACTATTGATTCATTGAAATCAGCCAGCTATGTTAACCACAAAAAGAGCGTAAAAAAATTCGCTATAATTTATGAAATTAATCCAGAGTAATTGAAGGTATTGTACTTCTCCGGTTTTTATTTAAGAATCAAGTGACGTGTTTTATACTGTCGACCTAAGCCAACTGTAACGTTTTTACTTGTTTTTGTTAGATAACTTTAAACTTTATAATCTCATTATTATAAACTCTTATTATATACGAAAATTTGCATATTGTTAGTTTGGTTGTGGATGTTCTAAAAATGTTAGTTCTGTTAATGCTGTTAATTCAAGGTATAATGTCTGCTCTCTGTATTGTTCATTGTTTATTAGATATTTTCGACTTTTTAATGTATGACTTGTCTTCGTTTCTATGTCAATAATTTTGTGTCTTTTTCGAAATCAGACTCATCTTTATTAAAATGTATTGAGCAAGTACAATACTCTTCTTGTCATTAGCTATGTCTTACTGTCTTGCCTTTAAGTTATCCAATGTACCCTTTATACCAATTTCTCTTCTTGTTCTCTTTATATGAAATTTTGTGGTTTCCCCATTTTCATCCTTTGCGTTAGCGTAAATCTGAGTGCATTTGTTTCTTTGTTGTTGTTTTCGGCGCGATTTTAATGTATGTGCGTGTCATCAAAAGAAACTTTGTTGATAGTGAATCGCAGCGCGTAGTTTATTTTTCAATTTATATTTCAAATGTTCCACACTATGTCTCTACTAGATAAGTATTTTAAAGTGAAGCATTCGAACTAAAAAAAAAAAAAAAATGGATTAATTTTACTCCAGTGTTACTCATAATGGTGCGTGTTTAAGACCGTTTGAGGGTCGTGTATACATGAATAAAAATTTCAATCATTGAACTTATAGCAAACAATAGTATGCGAAGATTCATAACTACTTTAAGTCATAAACCTGACAACTTTGACATTTCTAGTTGATATTAGATTTATCTCAATAAATTGTTTTCTTTTGAAACTGAACATAAAACTGGTTATCTTGAGCACTCTTTTGTTCTTTACGATGGAATCACGCGTGTGTTTGCACAGGCGTACGTATGAAAACTTATGCGGGAATGAGCATGACATTCATAAACCAATTTCAGTTCTAAAAGCGGTCGATATCAGACAAAATTCAGAAGTAGACGACCGAAAATGTGGTCTTGCGCATAAATATCATTAACATTCAATTAAATAATTGCGATAATGTTGTATAAGCCATTTGCGATTTAATAATTCGCGTTATCGGGTGATATTCAAGACCGCTCTACCTGCACCTATATAAGTTTTTGGGCCAAACTCCTCTCGAAAAGTATTAAACTAAAATGGAATTCAGAAATAAAGAATTCGAATACTAATGGGTGGGTATTATCGGGGCATGAATATTTGGTCGATATCAATGGTTTTATCTCAAATCCGGAAGTACATATGCAATACAATTCGAGGAAATTTGGTAGTAAGGCCATTACTGTTGCGTAACTACCCCGAATTTTGAAAAAGTGTGATTGTGTTAATATTTGCAAGTACTACCGTTTTATTCTGTATGCTCAATGTAGAGAAATATCTCGCCTCGTTCCGAATTATTCTGAAATCACAAAGACATTGAAACTTTTAATCCAGATGTTATAGAGCGATAAGGAACTCGAAGTGGGTCCGCGATTTTTCTTACATTTTTAACAGTCCTCAATTTTACTCAGTCTACTTGAGGTAGGTTTGTATAACAACTTCTTAAAATATTAAAAACTTTTTTTGCGTAACAAAAGGAATTGTGTACGCGATATACTCAAAAAGCTCACAGAAGGTGAACCCATGTTGATATGGAACATCAACTGAAGTTGAAATTGATAGAGTAATGATATGATGGATACAGAAGAAGTTACAGAAGAAGTTAGACTGGAAATAAAGGATATTATTTAAGAGAAAACATTCGAAGCTGTTTTTTGGAATAAACAGGTGGATTTTTCACCACGATACATCGTCTCACAAATCTATTGTAATGAAAGAAGTTGTGGCCAAAATCAAAAAGACACAATCGAAAATCCCTCTTATTCACATGATATGGTTCGACTTCAAGACTCTGTCCACTCGATTGAATATTTAAAAACAAAACCAAACGAAGCAGTGTTAAAAACCAAGCAAGGAAATTACGTTGAATAGAAAGTCTTTTGACTTATTGGCCAATGCTCAGTAATTTATTGTCGAATGTATAACATTAATAGATTTTTAATTGGGATGATTGTAGTTCCCCATATCTTAAATGCTTTCCTTACAAATAGAATTTTCTTTATCAACGTTGAAGTTTATACAATTCTGTAAAACTGGTTTTCTACAATAATAAGTGTGCTTAATTGCATTTAAGGCTTCAAAAAAATCGAATGACTGTCACTAGCTTATAATATTCATAGTTCCAACCGTTAATTCAATTTTCTTACTACACAATTTACTTTAGTTACTTAAACCTAGCCAGGTCTTTTAAATTATTATAGATTTTGTGGATTTCAATTAAGATTTTTATTGTACAATTATATTAACTATGGTAATTTTCAACCGATAAACCGATTAGACATATTTTCAAAACGTCTATTCAATGTAATTTTCAGCATGACTCGCTTCAGACTGAAAGAACTCATCACAATGCTTGTGCTTTATATTGAAAATAATTTTAACTTGTGCCAACTGAACATGTATAATATCGTTGCTAACAGGCTGGTCGACACGGTCAGAGAGAGAGTTGCCCAGAATCCAAAAGCGTCACATTTTCACCGATGGGACCACTGCGCCACATTTTGAAGGATGATTTGCATTCTTTTCCGTATAAAGTCAAACTACCTCAAAGAATATTACCGGCAAACCATCCACGTCTTTTGAATTAAAGCCAAACAGTCAACTGAATGGTTGACAAAAATTTTGATGCGACGATGCTTTGAAAATACGACAGGAAAAATGGCATACCCTGTGCACTCAGAAATATTTATGTTATCATTAAGGTATTAACATGGGCAATTCAGTAAAACATAAAAGTGGTTAATACGTAGTCATCCGAGTTACATGATTTTTATACACGTCGCCAATGAAAATATATGCCGATATGATCAACGTCACCACAGAAATTGATTTAATCATGTCCGTCCGTCCGTATCTAAAAAATACAGCGAACGGCTTGAGCTACGTCAACGAAATTTGGTATACCTATTCTTTAAAAAAGTTGAGATCCCTTTTGAAGGTCAAGATCCTACCATTATTTAAGGTACCTCTAGTACACCTATTTATACACGTTTTTAATAAATTTACGGGCTTAAGCTTACTGCAGCCGTTAGAATTGATATTTTTCAATGACATCGGGAAGTCATGATTGAATTAAAATCAGACGTAACTCCAGTATACCTCTATCGTTCGAAAAGAGGATTTACGCAGCACTACCGGCAATCGCCACTTTAAATTGACGAAATTTCATTATATACTGACTATAAATATAATCAATGTTTGTATCAAGAATGAACTTGATTGGATGCAAATTTGATATACCATCAGTACACCTATGTCTTCTCAATAGAGGCTTTTATGCTTAAATATGCATAGTTATCACTAAAATTTAACGAAATTTCAGTATTGAGAGAAAATAAATACAAAGAATGAGTCTGCCAAAAATGAGCTTGATTGGGTAAATATTAGAGGTACCTCCAGTCTCAAGAGAGGCGTTAATGCTGAATTATGAATAAATATCTTTTCAATTCAATGAAATTAAAGTATTGAGTCAATATGAACTAAATCAATGTGTTTACCAAATGTAGGCATAATTACATGAAAATCAGAGGAACCTCCAGTACACCTATATGGTTTTAATTGAAGCAGTAATGATGCATTATACACAATTATCTTTTAAATTCAAAGAAATTTCAATATTGAGTGAATACGAATAAAATCAATGTGTGTACCAAATGTGGGCGTAATAGCACGTAAATCAAAAGTACCTCCAGTACACCTATGCGGNTTTAATTGAAGCAGTAATGATGCATTATACACAATTATCTTTTAAATTCAAAGAAATTTCAATATTGAGTGAATACGAATAAAATCAATGTGTGTACCAAATGTGGGCGTAATAGCACGTAAATCAAAAGTACCTCCAGTACACCTATGCGGCCTCAATATAGGCTTGACTGTTGATCATGCAAAGGTTACGTACACACTATTAATACATTGAATGCAGACGGTTATGTGATCCAGAAAAATAGCTACAAAAAAATTTTCATAATTAATATTAATCCAGAGTTATTTAAGGTAATGTGCTTTTTCGGGTTTTATTTAATAATCAAGCGACTTGTATTATACTGTCCGCCTAAGCCGACTGTAAAGTTTTCACTTGTTTTATTTCTAACGGGTATATATTTCTCTTTCGAACTTGTATTTATTTTATTTTATAAAAATATATTCAGTTTTGAAGTTGAATATTAATCTAAACTTAAGTTGTTAATCTACCGTTTGTTGATGCTCGCAAAAACTACGTCAATAAAGACACTTTGAATCTTAATTCCTCTTGGCATGCCTAAATTCTAACAAATATCCGAATGAAAAAACCTTTGGCAGTCAATCGGTGGAAGAAATTTCCCAACATCAGTGGTTATTTGTGGTATAAATGGAGTAGCATTCTTCAATTTCCGCTCCTTACTACCTAGTCTGACAAGATATAAAGTAATCCAAGCTTTAAAGGAAATAATTACAAATTTTGACATTAGCAGATGGTATTACGTGAAAAGATGTGTTCCATATCATTTTTGAATTTTTTCCGAATGCTAAAGGACGGATCTTGTGCAATACTGATTTTCTTGATCATTCCGTCATAGTGATGATGGATCTGGCTCATGGAACATGGTATTTTAAATATATAGAACAAAAATTTTTATTTTAAAAAATCAAATCGAGAAAAATTTACAATTTTTTATATGTATTAAATTAAACCCATTATTAATTAGAGATGGTTATACTGAAGAACAATAATGGTCATAGACATATCCTATAATCTTTTAACCGAAAAATATGGAACAGTTCGAATATGCGTCGCTTACCGCCGATTAAATGCCATTGCAAATGCAGACACATACCATCTCCCGAGAATCAATGTTTTATTACAAGCAAAGAGTCTATTGCAAAAAAAAAAAACTGGCCGAAAACGAGAAACAAAACAGCTTCTACAGCAACATGCGGTCTTCTACATATTCAATATGAGCTCAAAAATGGGCTTATAACGGTTCGACGTATTCTAACCGAGAAACAGAATTTGAAAACACAGTAATTTTGGCTGATTTGGATGGCATTATAATATATTCATCAGACTTTAGCAGTATACAGTCCAAAACAAAGATACCGCTACTGCATTTTTTGTTCAGCTTAACATGTACAAATTATAAAACTGTCGGCCTATTAGTTTGTGGGTTAGGTCATTTTGTTAGTATGACGAATATGAATTTTTGAATGGTTAAAAATACAACGCCGTTCCAACCGCCAAATCCTAAGTAAGTGGCCATAGCCATTCAGCCGCTCAAGTCTTAAAAACCAAATATGATGCCCTCCCAGAAAACAATACAATACTCGTGCTGGTGGAAAAGCTGGTGAAAGCATGTTGAAGGATTGGAGTTTCTGCCTTGTGCTAAAAAAAAGGTGCCACAAATTACGGTAGCAGTACTGGCGTTAGCGTTGTAGGGATCCCAGTTATTAATACGTGGAACACTAGGGGCGAACGTAAAAAACACTCGAATATCTACTCACTTGATTACCCAAAAACACTGTAGGTTTTGGCCTATGGACCGCCATTCGTTTATTTTTGTAAAGTTTATTCCAGCATTCAAACATATTTTAACACCTGGTACATCCTCCGCAAGTTCTGCCTTTATTTTCTGCGAGCTTCACCAAATTGGGAATTAATGTGACTCAATCTACAGTACCATTGTAATTTTTTTGCTTAGACGATATAGCGAAATTGCGCAAAATTTCATACAGCTCAAAACATAATATTTCTGTTCGATCAGACAAAAGTCAAGTAAAGGATAACAGAAATAAGAGGGAAATAGGACGCTTTATGCCAAGAGCAGTTTAACCTTTCTGCACACTAACATTAGTAGTAAAATCGTAGCAAGTTATTATAAAGCCGTTGGGCCTATCGCAGCTGGTAGTGTGCTCGGCAGATATGCAGTTCGGGAAGCATTAAAGATACTGCAGATATTCTACTCTTTCCACCGGTTTAATTTCAAGCATTGTGCGGCAATGTCATGTACGATGGACGCCTACACACCAAACAATCAACCTCGTGGTGGCGGCTTTAGAATCCTTTCATTTTCTTTTGGGTGACTTGCCTCTGCAATGCAATGATGTTTATTATTAAATTCCTGGTTATTGAAGCACTACTAATTTTACGAGTCAAATTCTGAAGTCATAATTAAGCGACTGGGAGGGTATTGCAGAGGACCTATTTCTGGTACTACGGGAGCCGGTATGCCCACGGCGTTTGTCCCACGTTTTCTTATTACAACAAAAACTTTGAAAATTCTAAAAACACCGAGGAAATTTTAAAGTTTTTGTCGCTCGGTTAAATTAATCCATGTTTTATAAATAAATTCTATTACTTTTTATCGTATTGCAAGCTGTTTGATGCAGTGTCGATAACAGATTAAAGATGTACTGACACGATATACTAATTTTGGATGACACCAGGAGCTATTTAATACCTTATACTCTAGAACTTATCGAGTGGCCGTTGATATGGTTGATGTATATCGTGGATTGATTTGAAAGACTTACCTCGAGGAGAATTTGTGTTTCCTTTTTTATTGTGTTTAAATTGAAAAATGCGAAACGCATGAAAATTTTGTGTGCAATCCTGCTTCAAGGGCCATGCTCAAACTCGTCTTGTTGAAAAGATTGCTAGAATGAAGAAAATGAAAAGCCTTAGGTTTTTGTTGCGTCAGCAATTTATTAAAAATAGCAATACTTTCTTGGTAGCGGTAGCCAAAAAAATCCGTTTGTTTGCTCGGATTTGACGCTGATGTATTAAGTAATTATATTCTTAACGAATATTATATGCTTTTAATTTGCGATTTCTCCATTTTGTTTTTGTTGATTCATCTTTTACTTTATGGTGACTTACTAAATTAAGCCTCAGGCACACTATTACAAATCCCTGCTTCGACTCAATTACGTTAATATGTGCTTGCCTTTGTGGTGCATATCAACATATCTGACTAACTTTCATTTTTTATCTATTTATGATTTCCTTACAACTTGACCTAAATCGGACCTCAAAGACTTTTGAAATTCGAAAATTTTAGAGATTAACAGTTCTAAAACACGAAGTTAAATTTTATGAGGCTATGTACAAATATTGAAAATTGACAAATAATTGCCAATAACTCCTTTTTGGAAAGTTTTTTTTTTTTTGTGGAAGCATTGCATTCTAGCCCACCTATATTAACTTGTTTTGCAACGAAACTA
>JXPQ01005702.1:12501-24057 GCA_001014675.1 Ephydra gracilis
GACGAATGCCTCTTAGCTTATACTTGCAGTCACCGCATCTGGGAACTGTTGGGTTTTTCTTCACGTACTGATATACCAAACGGCCACCAGGTGTGCGCACACTGCAAGACAAATATAAAATTTAGTAGAGCATATGCAAATGTCAGCCAAAAAAATAACTTAATTCTGGAAACTGTTGTCTGTGGTGCAGCCAACCACTATGTTTATACGCACGCACACATATGCAATTACAACAATTTCGCCTGCAATAGTAACACTTACATACGACGTCTATTGGATTTGGTGTTGTACGATAAACGTCTTCTCAAAGTCAGGCGTTGAACCATTTTGGCGGCTGTAGCATTTTAGAAGAAATTCCATTTAGTTTGTAGCAGCAACAAACAAAATTCAACACATAGAAAGAATCATAAAAATTTGAAAATTAATAATTAGTTACATGGTGTAATTTAAAACGCATATTCATTTAATAATTGCACTACACAAGTTTAATGATTTTCGCATAATTTCAATGATGTTTAGCGATTTATTTGGAAATTTTAGAAAATTCATGTACGCATACCTTTAAGAAAAAAACTAGAAAGGAAGTTCTGGCATGAAGTTGGTCGTATCAAAGTTGACAGGTTGACAGCAGTGTGTTAATGCAGTGCACCATATACTTTTTGCATGCAGTTGGCAACGCTACACAGTTCACAGCCAAATTGACAAGGCAGCTCCAAGTAATTTGGTCAAAATTAGCAAGTGCTAGTAGGAAAAACAATTTATTAAATTAATTGTGTGTAAAATTAACTAATAGGCATTGTCAAAATTATCACTTCGACGCCATGTCATTACTCGAACAGTATGAGCAGCAATATGCTGCTTTGATAGCCGATATCACAGCACATATTGGCCAATTGCAAATGCACAGTAGCCAAGGTATTGGAATTTGACAACCACAACAACAACAAGAAATGGAATATGTAAACAATTTATTCGTTGCAGCTGAACGGCGTGATCTATGCAGCAAAATCGACAACCATTTAACCGAAGCGAACGAGTTATTGGAACAAATGGGTTTGGAAATACGCGATCTGAATAGCACACAGCGCCCAGCTTGCCAGAGTAAATTGAATTGCGCGCAAGTGGAGCTTAAGCGTCTGCAAAATGAATACAAAACAGAGAAGGAGAAACAGCGTAACATAGGCGCAACACACACCACTGTCGATCTGGGTGAAAGCGATTACTATGAGGATGTAAGCATCAGCAATGATCAACGACAGCGGCTGCTGGAAAATTCGGAACGCATTGAACGGACTGGCAATCTTTTGGCCGAAGGCTATCGTGTGGCACTAGAAACAGAAGCGATCGGCGCGCAAGTTTTAAATGATTTAAATCATCAGCGTGAAACCATACAATCGGCGCGGACAAGATTACGCGAAACAAATGCTAATCTCGGCCGAGCGTCACGCACACTGAACACAATGCTTTTGCGCGCTTTGAGGGAAAAGGCAATCCTATATGGCGTTGGCATTTTCTTTGTACTTGCCGTCTGCTTTAGCTTGTATCTCACTTTCGCGCCCTCCTCGACGCAGCATACTACCTAAGCATCTCTGTAATGCTACATGTTAATAGAAAAATTTGTTGGCAATATTCTGTGTTACATTCCTATTTGTTATTATTTATATTATGTATATTATATATTTAAGGCATATATTCTATTTAAGTATACATGACTTTATGCTCCTAGATGTTTGTCTGCTGCTCTTGTTTATTTGTGTCTATTTGCAGTATATGCTCACGTTCTGCGTGTCGTCGCATGTCTATTTTACGCCAAAACTTTTTATCGCAGCTGCTACAGGCTATCTGTTTGCCACCTGTGTGAGTTTGTAGATGCTGCTTCAGATGGCACGACTGTGTAAAAGCTTTGGCGCAGATGTGGCATATGTACTTGCGGTCATTTTGATGTAAACTCAGCACATGCTTCCTCAAATGATCATTCGTTGAGAATTGTCGATCGCACAATTGGCAAATGTGTCTTTTTATCTGTGCGTGCATTGCACGCATATGCTGCTTGAGATTCAGGCTAGTGTTGAATGATTTAGCGCACCACGGGCATTGCAGAGGGCTTTCTTTATTTTGATGTGTTTTCATGTGGTATTGCCAAGACGCCAATGACTTTAACTCTTTTTGACACTTGTTGCACACGAATTCTTTTTTAATGCCAAGTGCAATATGTTCACGACGATGCTTCATAAGTTCGCCTAATTGATTGAATTTCCGATCGCAATTATTGCAACACAAAACGTGCAGCTTGTGTGCATGTGCGAGATGCACAAGCAACAGATTCGGTGTTTTAACTTGTTCCTGACAATGCGGGCATTTGTACAGCTCTAGTGATTCACAATTTAGCTGTAGCATGTCTGGTATGTGAAAGTCCAAGTTCTCGAAATCCTCGAGATTGCCAAAATCCTTTAGGAACGCTTCATCCAAAAATTCAACCTCAAAATCCAGCTCACTCAGCACTCCTGCATTGATTGTATCTGTTTTGTCTGACACTATCACTTGATCTTTATGCTCTGCTGCGAAATGGCTTAACGCTTTGATATATGTCTCATGCATAGCAGACTTGCCCTCGCATAAGCTGCAGTAATATGGCAGCACGTTTCGCTGATGCACATTTCGCATATGCTGCAACAAGTGACCCTTGATTTGGTATACTTTGTCGCATAGCTTGCATAAATGTTTGCGTTCGATATGTTGCTGCGTTATGTGTTGTTCCAAGGACTGTTCATTAGGGAATATGGTGCAGCAATATTCGCAGGTGCTACAAATCGTTGCAGTCTTGCTACCGTGGTCGTTCAGTATGTGTGTTTGCAGTGTGCGGTATGAATTAAAGACTTCTGTGCAATGACAACATTTGTATAAACGCTTTTGCTTAGTATGCAGTGGCAGTGGCGTAGATTCTTTGAAGTGCGGTAAAATGAACCGTTGCTCCGGATGAAGTAATGCTTGCTGCGCTAAAGTAATTTGCAAAACAAACGCATAAGAATTTTCCAGCTGCTGCAAGCACAAATCGCATATCTTAGCTACCGTTTGTTGCATTATTTTCTACAATATTAAATGAATATTAGCATTTTAAGAATGGTACAGTTAGTATCTTACTTGGATAACGGCTGCATTAAATATCGTCAGCGCTTCTGCAGCGCTCAACAGTTTTTCGTTGCATTTTACTTTGTTTTCAGTTATTAGATAGCTATGTGCGTTTGGCTTGCAACAAAAATTACATACGGGCATGTTGTATTCGAAACTAATTAAATTACTTTATTTAAAAAATTTTATGTTTTTCTTGTGTCTGTGTTTATGCAGAAAAAATGCAGCTTCACTGCGTCCTGCTATTTTGATGAAAGAGCAGTGCATAAAAGTCGATAGCACAGTTGTTCTATGCAATTGGGCAGTTCACTGAGCTGCACTACCACTTCAAAGAACTTCCTGTTCAATACCAACAAGAAATAAGCAATTAATTTAATAAACGCGATAAAAGCGTAATAATATATTCTTTTTAATATAGATTTACAAATTTTGCAACAAGTCTAAAATATACAGCGCACACGTGAGTTTGTTTACAATCATTGTTTGAGTTGTGAATGGTTTGATATGTGACAGTGCATCAGGTGTAAGTAGTTTTTTGAATGCCTTTGAATGTTTTGAAATAAATGTTTTTCATTTTAGCTTAGGTAGATGCAATTAAATGGATGCTAATGTAATTGAGATTATACCAAAGACACAACTCTTGGCACCATCCGAACTTACGAAACAGCGCCATAGAAAAGTGAAGCCAGTACAAGTGGGCTGTAAAAGAACGATAGCAACGCGCACAACAGAAGAAACTAATGAGCTGGAGCTGCTTTATGCTCAGCTAAGACAGCAGTTATCGGTACCACGCATAGACAGTTTCGCAAAGCGTATTGCTGCCACGTGGCTGGCGGATAAACAAGCAGCCAAGGTGAAACGTAAAGTTGGCAAGTTGGATCACTTCGGCTATAACGCTAACGGTGATTACTATCTGGACTGCTACGAAACATTATTTCTGCTCGAACTAGGACGCTTAAAATTGGATTACTGTGGCATCTTGGTGTCCGTAGAACAAGCCTATGTGCTTGCACTCGGTGAGCAGGCTTCCGAAAAGTACAATGAATACTTGGTTTACTCAAATTTAAGCCGTGTTGGCTTTATACTAGTGAAGCATAAGCATGACGTAACAAACACTGTGCCACTGCCAACAGAAAGCGACTGCATCTGGGCTGTTTTGCGCAATGCGCTGGAAGGCACACCTATTCCACCTAATGTTCAAACTGCGTCTTATTTTGAAGAGATACAGGAACAATTCCAGCAACTAAAGAGTGCTGTCATCAAACAGGAGCACAAAGCACTGAACAACACTAAAGAGGAACCATGGCGGTTCGATGCCCAAAGCACGTCAAGTAACAAGCGCAAAGCAAACTCGTCTCTAGATGGACTCGTGATAAAACGTCCTTGTAACGCAAAGCCAAAGAGTTTTTTGGATGTGTTAAAATGCGATGCCGAATACCAGCAATTTCAAGCAGAATTTGCGAGTTTTGAGCTAGTTGAACTTTCTACAAATTGTAACGTCAGAGACACCTCAAATTTAACAATTAATTTTGATCTTTATTTGCACAATGATGGCTTCAAACGTAGCACACCTAAAACGCCCACATTTCGCATCATAATACTCGCCAAAGCAGCAAGATTTCCAACTCACGATGAATTGAGCGCATGTTTTCAACAACAGAGCACGGCTGTGCCCTTGCTTGTAGTATCTGTCAGCGACTCCAAACAGCTGCATGCCTTTCTGTTTTACTTTAGCTAGGGAAGCAATAAAACTGATTTGGACTAAAAACTTTATTTTAAGCAAAATGGTTACTGGGCATTATAGCTATTGACTATTTTCCTTGTTCCTTTTGGTAAACCACAAGCAAATGCTATTGGTTGAACTTGGCTTCCAATGCATGGACGGTTAAATAAAGGTTAAGGCATTGTAAAAATTAACATTTTGAACTTATCTGCTTAAAGATTAGTAATACATTATAAATACATAGTTAATTTGAATATAAAATCGCTCCCGGGCAGCTCCAGCATAAAAAACGCATTACATTGGATATCACTATCAAGAAAACACAATACTACAAATGTAAAACTCAACCACTACCATGTGTTCCGCTGCTTCAGATATTTGTATGGAGTTCGCGTGGTGTGCGTTTGGATTTTGAGGCAAACACTGCACCGCTGTGAACTTAGGCAAACTCCACATTCCCCATTTGTTAGCAAACACAGCTAGACGGTTCCTCATTTGCTGCAGCCTCGAGTGCGGCATCAATTTGAAACCCTTGATGCTCTAGTTCTTTTAGCTCCATTTTTGAACGATTCGAATCGACCAAAATGCGTGCGATCTCGTTAAACATTTCATCGATACCAGCACCCGTCTTGCAGGAGGTTTTAAATGTCGCGCTTATTAAGCTATGACATTGTTCACAAAATGCTTCAACATCTGCATCGGTTACTTGTGGTTCGCGCTCACTTAAATCGGATTTATTGCCGCAAATGAATATTTTTGCGTTTTCCGCATAGGTAACAATGTCGAGTAAATGTTGTGAAAGCGCATGAAACGAAGCAATATTATCTAATGCAAACACTAGTATAGCACCTTCGGCAAATTTGTAATACGACGAGGTCACCGAAGCGACGCGTTCCATGCCGCCAGTGTCCCACAATTGTAGCTACAAAAGCATCAGAAATTAAAAACTTTTAGTGCAAAGTGCTGACAACTACTTACCTTAATTTGCTTATCGCCTACTGTATAGTCACGATCGATATGATCCAGTCCTAATGTTGATTTGCGATCCGTTGCTGTGACAAATGTATCATTTGTGAAACGTCGGAATAGTGAACTCTTACCCACACCATACTCGCCGCACAATATAACTTTTTGTTTTGGTATGCGCACTGAAGCCATGACCGTTGCCGTTTATTTGTTTATTGATTTTCTTTACAGATTAATTAGCGCAATTTAATTATAGCAAGACACTACAATGTGCACCCTTATCATTTAATGTGCAGACAATAATAGAAAACAATAAAAGGCAAGCGCAAGATAGTGTTTAAGGGCGAATCAGCTGCTGCTATGGCTTGCTGCAATGGTAGGGCAGTGCTGCTAAGATGACTGTTGCAATTGATATCAGCTGGTGTGCGTTAGCAACATTCTAAGCGAGCTAGCAACTTTATTGTGTTGCGTAAACTTAGTGGCAGAGGACAGGTAATCAAACTAAATGCTCATGTGACGTCACAGCGTTTGAGAGTAAGTTTAAACCAGTAATTGGCTGCCGAATGGAATAGCAGTTTCTTATTAACAACCGCTATTAATTGATTGTTGAACCCGCATATCAAATTTTAGCCGCTTATCACTGGGAAAATTTACTTTTAAACGTATAAAATAAATTAGAGCACCAATTTGAAAATATGCTCTACACATGATATGAGCAGTAGAGCAAATTGTTAGAAAATGTGTTATTTGCTTGTGGAACATTACTAGAATGGTCAGATAGTTGCGAACACCGAGCGTGATC
Organism: Ephydra gracilis; assembly: GCA_001014675.1. Classification (NCBI taxonomy): domain Eukaryota; kingdom Metazoa; phylum Arthropoda; class Insecta; order Diptera; family Ephydridae; genus Ephydra; species Ephydra gracilis. The sequence goes on from JXPQ01005702.1 coordinate 19,122, forward strand.
GGTGTAACTTATAGTTCCTGGCTTTTTATTTAATTTGTTGAAATGACGCGTTTTTTGTTTTGCGCAGCAGTGTTAGTGGCCGTATGTTGTGTCGCTGTGAGTGGTAAGTACCAGTTAACTTGCTGCAAAATTAACGCAATTGTTTCAAATGCGGATATTTTTAAGAAATGTTTAACAATTGTAATCTAAGAAATATAATAAAAATATATAACAATTACTAATTATGTATATAAGCTGTGCCTGTGCTTCGATTACAAATGTTGCATCCCATAATATAAACTTTGTCTGAAGCTGATGCAGTGCGTAAGGACTGTAACAAATGCACTGCGCTATCGCAACGGTTATTGTTTAAATGCAATACCTTGTCGCTCTGATCAAGTGTTTTTCTGAAATAAATAAAATAAACATTGTGCATCAATGAATACGATTTTTTTTTTTTTTTTTTTTGAAAATTCTCATGGGAAGCTGATTTGCTTCATTGGAAATTATAAAAAATTACTGAGCAATTTGTTTTTCTTTNTATAATAAAATTGTTTGCAACCAATACGCAGGGAACGTAAAGCAATCACTAAACTTTGGCATAGACGCATTTGTGCATTTTGGATTATTTTTTCCTTTTTTTGGAATTACTTATGAAATTTTAAAAAATAATCATTTTAAATTTGCTATTTATAAGCAGCAGCTTATCCGTATCATTTAAAGAATCAGTCGTCCCGCGAAATCTTATCATTAATAAATACTACTTTAGTTAGCTAGCTGAAGAGTCTATTGAATTATTAAATAATCAATCAAATAATTTACAACCAATTGTGTATCTTATCGCGGTTTGTACACAAGTGCTCAGTGCTAAGAACTTGTAGCTGCTTGAAATATTTAATGAGACAATGCATTTATATTAATAGGGAAGCCAGGCTATGGAGATGGTGAGCAGGACTGGGGTTTTGTGGATGTGCGCAAGGGTGCGCATATGTTCTATTGGCTCTATTATACGACCGCAAACGTCCCCAATTATACCGAACGTCCCTTGGCTATTTGGTTGCAAGGTGGTCCCGGTGCTTCCTCCACAGGCTACGGTAATTTTGAGGAGTTAGGTCCGCTCGATTTGTATGGCAATTACCGTAACCACACCTGGGTGAAGGACATGAATGTGTTGTTCATTGACAATCCTGTGGGAAGTGGCTTCAGCTATGTGGACAATTTAATTTATCTGACCTCGACGAACAATGAGATTGCCAAGGATTTGGTGAGTTTCATGAAGGGCTTCTACAAATTGCATCCGGAGTTTGAAACTGTGCCATTGCACATCTTCTGTGAGAGCTATGGCGGCAAAATGGCACCTGAGTTTGCATTGGAATTGTGGTTTGCCATACAGAGAAATGAATTGCGCAGCAATTTGCAATCAGTTGCCTTGGGTGATCCATGGACCTCACCCATTGATTCGGTTATGGCATGGGCACCGCTGCTGCTCAATATGGGTATTGTTGACGACGATGGTTACGATCGCATAATGGCTGCTGCAAATAAAACAGCTGAGCTGGTAGAAGCAGAAAAATGGACACAGGCTACCATGCAATGGAGTAACACGCAGCGTGTGTTATTAATAGAGTCACGCGGTGTTGACTTCTACAACATACTCAAGCCAACGCGCGGTGATGCATATACACGTTTAATGCTGCGCACAAATAATAATATGCGTAAGTAATGGTCTTAAATTTTTGGGGCATTTGAAGAACTTTACCAATTGTATTCCAGAAATGATGTACAATACGTTGGTGCGCTATGACATTGACGAGGATCGCGACAAGATGTTGGAAGAATTGATGCGTGGCCCCGTGTCGGAGGCGCTCAATATACCAGAAAATGTGAAATGGGGCTCGCAGAGTGGCTCCACATTTACACGTCAAATGGGCGATTTCATGAAGCCAGTCATTGGTATTGGTAAGTTTGCTAGCTGCAAGCAATGGGTGACATAGATCTTAAATGCTTGGTTTTATAGTGGGCGAGTTGTTGGACAATACACCGCTTAATGTCGGTGTTTTTTCGGGACAATTGGATTTAATCTGCGCGACAGCTGGCACGGTCAATTGGATTGAGAAAATGCAGTGGAGCTATAAGCAGGAGTACTTGAATGCTGCACGCGTGGGCATCTCCGTCGATCGCGTGTTGGAGGGCTATGAGAAGAGCGCACGCAATTTCACAATGTTTTGGGTAAATCGCGCCGGACATATGGTGCCGGCCGATAATCCAGCCACCATGAGCTACATTCTCCAGAAGTTCACCAAATTTGGTTAATTAATTGCAAGGCTTTGGAAGGCTTTAAAATTACTTATCATGCGCTTAATTGAGTATTAAGTTTTGTAAACATAAATTTGTTTTTTAATTTCTGTTGTAATATATTGAAACGGTAATACAGTTGATGTTTTTATGTCAAGACGCCTTTTTATACAAATGCAAATTATTACAAAACTCTCCTTTTAGACACCGACGACTTCCAAAAAAATTCTTCAAAATGCTTAAAGAAAGTCTTGTTCTTAGTTTATTTAAATAGTTCGCTTGAAGAGTTTTCCAAAATTATTTTTCACTGCTGGCTCTACATCCCTTCTATACTGACTGACTCGACTGGAGCATGATTTATTGCATCATTTATTTTAGGTAGAGTGCACAAAGTTTCGACAAAACCCAAATGTCCATTGTTGTATCGATGAAAATATTCAAAAAATCTTATATTCTTATGAATAAACATTTAATTGTGATTTTATTATGCTTGTCGTGCGCAGTGCTGTAGGCACATCAAAACTTTACACTACTCAAGCGAGACAACACGTTGTATGAGCAACGTAGACTTGTTATTATTCAATTATTTCAAAATCAACTTAGGGCAGCTAAATAAGTAGAGCACATAGTTTTAAACTATTGACTATATAGCTGTACCTAAGATTTTTATATGCTGTTTCTGAAAATCACTAGTAAGCTGGCTGGGGAATGCTTTTTGCCAGTTCCTAAGAAATTGCTTAGTTACGACGCATTCAAAGTTTTCAATTCCCTTAGGATGCTCTTAAGAAACTACAATTGAAATTCGCTATGCACTATTGTGCGTAATGCTTGTTTGCATTTCAAATTAATTAAAATCAAAGGCAAGCCTCATTTGTGCTAATGAAATAATAAATATTTAATTAGATTCATATTCTTGCTTTGCAAGTGTTGTTAATGTGCGTTTGTAATACATTTTTCTTGTTTTGTGCCTAAAGTTATTTTATTAAATTAAGGATTTGCTGTATGTGTGCCACCCATCTCAAATACAAATCAACAAAAATTTTAAAGCTCAATTACTTTAGCGGTAACGAGTCACACCGATGCCAAGATTATGGTTGTATATTTGTGTTCGAGCGCTTTATTATTCGTGAGCAACTCAACTGCTCAGCATGTTCGCCTCTGCAGTGTGCACTGATATATAAATTTTTTTAAATGATATATATTTTTTGAATGAAGTAAATTTTTTCAAAATGATTTTTTTAAATGAATTTCCTGTTGCTTTGAAAATTGTGTTTCCTTATTTATTTATTTTGTTGTTGTTGTAAATTTTAGAACTTGACGTAAACTTCCGATTTCGTAGTTATGTGTTATTTCAGGACTCGATTTTGTTTGCCATTTTTATTTTCTTCGTATTTATTAAAAATATTTTTAAAGCAAATAAGTGCAGAGTAATATACCAAGCACAGCATGCAAAAAATAGAAACTTATCAAGAATTAGATTTAAACTTTTATTTAGCCGCACTGGATTGTTTCCTTTACCAGCAGACACAGACAAACTTTACGCGCATTCATGTTGCCACTTTTGGTCGTAAAACACTACGCTAAACAGTTACGATTGTTGTATGTTTATTTTGTTCACGTTTGTCGCAGTATTTGCTTTTCATACTTCTTAATTTTATTTTTTTTAAATTCTTTTGTTTCACCTCGCTGGCTGCTTGTGCCATTGAAGCAGTACTCAGCTGACCGAATTGTATGTAGCATAACTTTCCGTTTTATGGTGCCACTGGTATCGGGCCACTGTGCACAATGCACATGCCGTAGTAAAATATTTATGCACCACAGCACTGGCTATAACTTCAATTGCTGCTACTTTGCTTGGCATTGCATTATTTCACGTTCTTTACAAATTTATAGCAAGCAAAACATTAAAACCACATGAAAACTGCATAGAACTCGACGCACAAAGTTTTGCTGAAAAATAAACAGTTTTATCGACAATTACAGTGCTTGATGTGCTTATTATAATGCGTATCAGACTTTGCCGCAAGCTGCAAAGCATTGTAACGTTGTCTACACAAACCTGTAAAAGTGAAAGCTGCTAACATTTGGGGGTAATGGTAAAGGTACTTATCTAATAAAACAGTAATAAAACAAAAAAATAAAGTTTTGCTTAAGTTTTATATCTAAAGTACAAGTTTTAATTGAAAGATTTTTTATTAAAAGAAATTGTGTTAATTAAAATTAATAATGGCTTAAGTGCACAGAATGCAACTCATGCATATTACGCATACGACGTGGGGTCATTCGTTAATGCAATGCAGTGCATAACTGCGTTGCCAACAAGCAATTTTAGTAATATTTAAGCAAACATGAAAACATTTTTAAAATATTTGTAAAAGCATTTTTGGAAACAACAAATTTTATAAATATACAAAAAACCATTGCGAAAACCCGAATTTTCGAGTTCAATAAGAATATTCTTTTAATAAATAAAGTATTTGCAGCAAAATTATATATATGCAGCAAGAGCGTATAACTTTTAAAAATATTAAAATTGTTCAGCAAAAAGTAAAAATAAATAAAAAGTAGTTAAATCAGCTCAAAAATTAATGAAAAAAAATCGATATTCATAAATAAATAAAAATTGAATAAAAAATAAAATATTAATTAATATATGAAAGCA
>JXPQ01005726.1:25300-36846 GCA_001014675.1 Ephydra gracilis
CTAACATTAATCGCTTTTTTGGTTAAATTTATGAAATGATAATTTGATATGGATCATCAAAGACATCTGCATCTATATTTTAAGCAAAAAGGCGTGTTCAAATTTATGAATGGGTAAAATCAGTTCAGAGGTTGTGGTACTTTTGAAAGACTTCACTTTCGAGAATGTACTGAAAAGCATATTTTGTTAGGTGGTTTCACTTGTAAAGTTGAAAAGTTGAATAAATTGTTTAATTGACAAAAATTGTTTAAGAGCCCTTGCAAATTATACGGAGTCGTAAACCATTTCCGAGAAGAAAAGTGCCTATCTACAAAAAGTGAATTTAAAAAAAAAAATTAATATGCATTGGTCAATGTTTCCCAATCAATAACTTTGACGCTAGACGCTAATGAGGTAGCCAAGCCCAAGTAATTCCAAATACGTCTAAAAACTAAGAGATTACGAAAAATGTGACATTTTTTCTTATTTAAAATTCGATTTTATTATACACGTCGCTAATAAAATTAGCAAAGTGTATATTATTTTTGGTCATACGTTTATAACCCCACACCCAACGCCTGGAGACCTATCAAAATATAAAACGATATAATCAGGGTCACCGCAGGAATTGATTTAGCCATGTCCGTCCATCCGTATCCCAAAATAGAGAGAACGGCTTAAGCTAGATCAACGAAACTTGGTATACGTATTCTTTGAAAAAAAAATAAGGTCCTGATCAGACCAGTACACCTATTTCTACATATATTTACTCAAAGTTACGGCCTTAAGTCGTTAAAATTGATTGATTGATTGATTTTTGAATGAATTTTCAAAATTAAGCGGAAAATTGAAACATTTAACCCTGTTCCAAAAATGGATATGATTGAAGAAAATTTAAAGGTACCCCCAGCTTACCTGTAAAGTTCCAAAAGAGACTTTATGCAGAATATTCCACATTTATCATTTAAATTTAACGAAATAAGAGGTACCTTCAATACACGTGTGTGTTCTCAATAACGGCTTTAAAGTTGAATCATACACAGTTATCTTTAAAATACAAAAATATTTTAGTATTGAATGAAAATAAATATTATTAATGTGGCTACCAATTATGAGATTGATTTAATGTAAATTGGGGGTACTTCCAGTACACCTGTGTTGTCTCAATAAAGGGCTTAGGCTTAATCAGCCATAGATTATTTTTAAATTTTACATCATTCCAGTTTTAAGTGAACAAATATAAAAAATATTCGTACTATTGATTCATTGAAATCAGACACCTATGAGATCCACAAAAAGGGTGTAAAAAAGATTTGCCATAATTAATGAAATTAATCCAGATTAATTAAGGCACTGTACTGCTTTAGTTTTTATTTAATAATAAAGAGACGTGCCTAAGCTGAGTGTATTATTTTTCTCCTCAAGCATAGTCGGGATATTAAAGCATTGGGAAGAAGTTGCTAGTTTTCGCAGTAGATGTTTAGGTTTACATGTTATATGTACAAGTACATGTCTTTTTTTTTCAATATATTCACACAATACCAACTCTAATAAAGTAAATGGAGTAAAATTTTTATATTAAAATTTTACAGCAGACTGTCCAAGTCCTTTATGTACATTAATTTATTTAATTTTTTAATTATCAGCACTGATCGAAATAATTGAATTGACTTTTAAATATTCTGTATTTTTATTATGTCCCGGCAAAGTTATCAGGAAATAACAAACAGCTTTCATGGAATATCAAAAACATGAGAACTTAAAATTTCGAAACTACTAATAATATTCTTTAAGTTATTAGGCTTACCAATCCGGCTGTTAAAAAGGGAAACCTGTTTGCTAAATTTAAAGAAGAAAAAACATTGAAAACCGTAAATCGTAGAAAAAAGGAATAATTCGAATAAATTTTGAAACAAAGTTGTTTGTGTATCTACCGATTGGATCTCCTCGATAGATCGGACCAATGTTAAGCTTTATTTAACCGTAATAAATTAATTTTCCAGCGCTATACTACAATAAATTTAACATGACCAACTAAAATGATTTCATTGCATGAGTTGTACTCGCTGGCCTTGTCATAGTTTATTGTCACATGCTGTCGCCGCCACTGGATTATTTTACTGTTCTCCATTATAGTTAATGCCCTTAAGAGTACCAGCATTGATTGTTAATGTTATTGAAAGTTCATCTTGATTTGTTTGCCCTCTATGTACTAGTTAAATAGTTAGTCGTGAAACTTCTTAAATAGAATATTACGCCGGAATGTAAGGCGGTTAGTCCAATATATTAGAACACAACAATGAATGTTTGTCTTTATGTGGTTTGTGTCAGTCGCACCCTTCAACCTCGAAATCACTGGCAGGTGATGAAGACCCATGTTTTCAATTTCAAGTATTTGAGATCCAATATCAACGTTTATCGAAAATATTGGCATGATATGCCAAATCAAATCTTGTTTTTGGTGTAAAATGTGATGCAGTATATTTCACATTTTGTTTAGGACATACCAAATATAAACTGGAACTTGTTCAGTCTGCGTATTATTCCTGTACAATTTTTAAACCTCAGATCCCATTTGCAATCCATCCACCAGAGTAATTTAGTTTAGCTAATCTGTACACACAATAAAAGGCAAAGATAGCAGAAGTTTGAATTTGTTTTAAATATTTGTCTTTCACCGTTGACTCATTAATGGGGCAGGAGTGTGGCAAACTTTTTTTTATTTTTTGTATTCTATTCTCAGTTAAATACTTTCGTGTTCAATAGTTACTATCTCAAAATAAGCAATAAGAATGTTATGTTGAAATGATGATATTACTAGTATTATAACAAAATATTATGGACTCTGATTTCGGTCAATCGTGCTTGCTTCAGCATCTTGGTAGTCTTTGTATTTGCATATTCGCAGTTCTTACCATGCCAATGCATGCGAATTGTGGTATATTATTATTTTTTTTTTTTTTTTTAAAAATTCTGTGGGAACAACAAGTTTATATATGAATTAATAATAAATACTCATACTTTTGCATTGAATATTTCACAAAACTCTGGATTGGTTCTTCTGGAGCATACTGCAGTGTGTAACAGTTCGACATCCACTTTATCGTTAATGTAGTAGCCGTGCCGAAGATGCTTTTATTTTGTATACGGTCGTGAGGTGTATGTCATTTCAAGTGTTCGTCAAACATGTTGCCAGGCTATGTGCTATTGAACTTTTAACTATTGAATTTTTAACTATTCAACTTTTAAAATTTCACCATCACAAACACTGGCTATTCATGCGGAAGTTTTCAATTAACTATTTTCAAATTATTTGACATTGATGAACATGCCGTTATCGTACAGTGTTATCTCCAAATGCGAGTTTGTCATTCTGGGAAAAAAAGAATTAGAGCTTTGCTGGATATAAACTGATTCAGGAGTGTTGTGGCTAAAATCTGCTGAAGGTTGTAAATGACAATTAAATAGGTAAGGGATTAAAGAGCTCTTAGAAAATTGACATGTGAAAACGTATCAAATACTTTACCAAAGTTTATTGGCCTTACGACAGTATGCCGGCTTTTAGTCATGCTTCAACTCAGGTACTTGGAAAACATTCTAAGAAGACCATTGTCTTACCTTTCTGAAAGCTGTCTTTTATCAATAATCGCGTATTGTTTATCAATCCGTTACCCTAATAACCAAGATTTTTTAATAATTCGTCATTTGTCAAGGAGTCACGGAGTTGCAACAAAATAATAAGCAATCTTATCTTACATCTTTCTGGAAGCAATCTTATCCATCACTTCCCCACATGCGTTGCTGCAGTGAGTAATTAATTTTTGTCATATTTTGTCGCCGGGATGGCCCCTTTCTCACATACGTTGCTGCAGTGAGCAATTAATTTTTGTCATATTGAGTGTCAAACATGTATAATCAGTTCAGTTGGCCTAGGCCAACAGTATTACTTGATAAATATATAAGAAACAACACATTAGTTTATATTACACAGTATCAATTTCCTAAATTTAACTTTATTCATAAACTGTTAAAATTTTTATGAACTAACAGCTATGCCGTGTTTCGGTACAGACATTGATTCTGATTTTATTTACGATCACTGTCAAAACTGAAATTTCAATAATTTTGAATGATCCGTACCACATTAGTGTATTGGAGGTATCTCTGAATTTCATTCAATCAAGCCTATTTTTCGTTTACATGTTGGTTTGTGCTCAATATCGAAAATTCGTAAAATTCCCAGGATAATTGGGTAAGTCTCAATTGGGACAATAAAGGTGTATTGGGGGTACCTCGGACTGTTATTCAATCATGTCCATTTTTGGTACACGGTGAGATGCCTTCATTACCTTCATTACCCATTACTTTCATTGATAATTATTAAAGCTTTGGGCTGCATTAGATTTAAGTCCGTAATTAAAAGTAAAGACATTTGGGATTCATGCACTGGAAGTGGATTACGTAAAATCATGTAACAGTTTTTTTTGTGTTGTTTTTTTTTTTTTTTTGTTTTATGAAACATTGAAGTTTACTGATAGAAATATCCATACGAAGCATTAAATCAAATAGAGGATTGCAATGATTGATACTTCATGATCAAATAAATCGAACAAAAAAATAGTAATAATTAATCGGTCAAGGAAAATATAGTGGTCCATTTGTATATCGTGATAGAATCTAGTGATAATTGAAATGATATGCATTTCAGATACATTCAAATACCAAATTCTAACTAACAAAAAAAAATATATATATTTTTATATAACATATCTTATAGCTATTGATCCGAGGAGATTTCGCTGTTGAAAAAAGATTGTGGGCAAATCAAATCAAGTTCGAAACAGTTTAAAATAAAATATTACTGAAAGAGTGTGCAGTCAAAAAAAAAGACGGCGATGATGATATTCAATTTTTTTTTTTTTTTGTAATCATCTGCAGGAAATTGAATTCTTGTGATAACGCTGTGGGGACGTGTTTTTAAATCGCTTGCTTGTGAAATAAATCATGAAACTTCTGGTGTATTAATTGATCTAAAAGTATATCACTTCTCAATAAAAACAAAATAAAAATACATTAAAATTAAAAAGAAATAAACCACAGTTGTTTGATATAGTTTGTAAACAAATAGAAGCGCAAAGTATAAACGAAATTAAATCGCAAAGCCCACATATTCTAAACATTGCATAAAATAAAATACACGTTAAAGAAAGAATGGAAATGATAAAATGAATATCAAGTGCTCAATGCAAAAAGCTCTTCCTAGGAGCAGCGGTTACGTGTCTTGCCACTTGTGCGAGCATGCCATGACTCACCTTGCTGCTCGCTCATTACGTCATCTTGCACTAATATAAGCATTTAATCAAAGGTCTAGTGGAAATGTCTGCAATGCAGGGACAACAATCCTTGCACAGTGCTTGACAAGTGGTTGGGAAAACTACGCGATCTCGCAGAAAAGTTTATGAGAATGAAGTTACCGAAATATCGCTCTAACAATGTACATAGCAATATGCAAATTGTCCAGAGCTATATATCAAAAATATCAAAAATATGATTGCTGAATTGAGCGTCAGCATGCAAAATAGCTTGGCTCAATAATGCGATTGAGGTATTATCACACAAAATTGCTGAGCTTGTTGAAGAAGGCAGAACCAAAGATGAAAAAGTTAAAAAAAGAAGAAAAAAAAAGAGAAATCTAAGAAAGAGTAAACCGCCCTCATCAACAGCTATTCTGCAATCATGTAGAGCTGATAAAATGCATATTGAATAAACAATTACAAAAAATTAATTATAATATTCAAAAGTACGAAAACAAAATAATAAATGATGAAAAAGTGTAAAGCATTAAAACTAACAACAAAAATGTATGTAACAGCAACACTACTAACGCAAATGCAAATAAAGCAAGTGACACGGTAACGGGCTGCTTAACTCAACAGTATAATACACGTCGCTTGATAATTAAATAAAAAGTAGGAAAGCACATTACTTTAAATTACTCTGCATTAATTTCATTAATTATGGCAAATTTTGTGTGGACTGCATTTTTGTGGATCACATAGGCATCTGAATTAAATGAATCAACAGTACGTACATTTATTATGAATGTTCACGTTATACTGGAATTTAATAAAATTTGCATGTTTAAGAAGCATCTATTGAAACCATCTATTGAAACCACATAAAAGTACTGGAGTATTCTCTAATTTTCATGCAATGTAACGCAACGCCAAAATTCAGTACAAACATTGATTATATTCATATTCACTCAATACTGAAATTTCATTGAATTTAAAAGATAATTGTGCATAATTCAGCTCAAGCCTATTTTTGATACACACATTGATTATATGCATGTTCAGTATAAAATGAAATTTCGTTAAAGTGATAATTGTCGGTAATTCTGCAGAAGTCTATTTCGGGACTTCATAGATGTATTGTTTTTATTTAATCATGTCTTTTTTTTTTAACACTGTGACCCGTTTTACTTTCCTGCTTAATTTTGAAATTTCATTGAGAAATATCAATTCTAACGGTTGCAGTAGGCTTAAACCCCTAATTTTCAATAAATATATGTATAAATACATGTCCTGAACGTATCTGAATAATGGTCGGATCTTGATCTATTTCAAAAGGGGATGTACATTTTTTCAAAGCCGTTCTTTCTATTTTTTGGATACTGACGGACATGGCTAAATCAATTCCTGTGGTGATACTGATCATATCGGTGTATATTTTGATAGGTCTCCGGACGCTGGTTCTGGGTGTTGCAAACGTATGACCAAAACTAATATGCACTTTGCCGCTTTTATTGGCGACGTGTATAAAAATATTCATCAATGACGAACTGACAGCATATAATAGAAAAATGATATAGCAATCTAACACAAAATTAAAAGAGATGAAATGGAACTACATATAGGTAATGGACGATAGAATTTTGTCCACAAAAAAAAAAGAAATAATAAGTACACAGCGCGACTTATTTATATCAGTTAGTAATTAATTAATTACGCTTATATAAATTCTATAAATGAATGATCTTGCTCCTGGACATCGTATACAAATATGTACTCCTTATAAAATCGACCAAAATTACTGGTTGTAAAACCCATAATAAAGTCAATATAATATAGCTCAATATTCGATCATTGAGAAAAAATTTCATAAATTTCGAAACAGAAATAATTATGATGTAGATATAATTTATTAAATAAATCTTTGTAATATTAAATAGTTTAACACTGAATCTATTTATCGAGAAAATAAAAGAATATAATGAAAACTAATCGCTTTTGCTTCGAGATCGAAGAACTACTGCAAAAGATTCCTATAAGTAATGATGTGGTAATTTGTGATGTGAACATCGATCTATTGAAGGAGAATGCTTATATCACAGAATATTTAGACATATAAAACCAAGCTAAGCTACAAGAAAAGACTTATTACGTAACACACGATCAAATATTGACCACATGTTTGTAATGAAAAAATGCTTCGTTTCAATTCAAACTTCTATTATACAAACACTGGTATCAGACCATTTCTCAATATTTGCGATACTAATAATTGGAACTGGTGGCAATATCGGCTTTTATAAAATGAAACTCTTATATTCTATTAACGGAAAGAAAGTAATCCAACTCATTCGAAACTATAACTGGACTCAAGTCGAAAGTGAAAGTGATGCTTATGCATTATATAATAGTAAAAAGTAAGTTTGATTTCATATATGAGAACGCTTAGTTTATTAAATATTTTAAATTGAGAAGAATCTTTTTGTATTGGGTGAAGGCTGCGATTGTAAATATGTGCAAGCAAAGGGATGAATTGTACATGAAATGGAAACGTTAACCGGTTGATCTAACAAGAAAGTCTGCGTAAAATTAGGAAACATTGGCAACAAAAAAATTATCATTGTGAGAAATAATTACTATTAGCAGGAACTTGTGTTAAGAAATAATTATATGAAAAAAACATGTCATATCATTAATGGGAGAAAAGTAACCACTGCGCCAGCCATGACACATGATGACATTGATGCAGCTCATAAATTAAAATTGATGATGATTAGTAAGTGGAGTCACAATAATGGTATCATCATCAATTCCAATAAGACCAAGTTGATACATCCGACTCACTTGGGCACAGTGAATTACCTGAAAACGTTTATCGTAATTTTAATCCGCAGGTGCCTATTGTTTCTGATTGTGATATTGAGAGAGAACAGACCTGCGAATACCTTGGTGTTATTGTTGATGGCTACCGTAAATATCATAAACAAATTTTCATGCTTCTCCGATTTTGCAATATGCCTGAAGTTATGAAGGTAGTTTACTTCTCTTTGGTAGAATGTCCCTTCGATTCGGCATAACGGCATGGGGTATGTCCAAGCACTTCAGTGGATTGCAGAGAAGCCAGGACAGAATCTTAAATGTATTAGCGAATATGGATGAGAGTTTAAACAGCAATTATTCGACTTCTGAAGTAGAACATCTTCATGGTTAAAGGTGGTAGCGAGAAGGAAGGTACGAAATAGCTCCATTTACAAACTACTACAGCTATAGCACGTTGGAATACCAAATCCCCAGACTATGCAACGAACTCCCAATGGAAATAATAGAAAGCACCTTAGGTTATACGTGGAACATCAAATTGAAAAACCACTACTGCAGGTGCAAGCATGATACGTCAGTTAAAATTATAAAAAAGTAAAAACCAATCAAATAAATTTAACTTAACAGCATGTGATACGATGGAAATGGTACTTATTATTTTTTCGTAAAACAGTTTTTTTGTATTATTCATATATTGAAAAGCATTATGGAGCAACAAACAGCAAAACACATAAGTGACTTAATTAAATTTAATTGTAAATGCATTATTCTATTTGCAGACAAGCCTTTGATGGCTTTGCTACAAAAAAGAAATAAATCAATTAGTTAATCTAATAATTGTATTACATAAACGAAATTAAAATAAAAATAAATATGTTTTTAGATTCCAATCTACATTTATGTTGATACGTTTTCCTGCAGTAGAGTTTTATTTCATTTCAAAGATCACATAATTGAAATGCTATTAAACCACACAACCTTACAGGGACTCAAGCATAAAAATTAAAATCAAGATTTTTCAGCAAGAAACTCAGGGGGATTCCTAATTTTCAAAAAGATACATTTTATATAATTATCTTAATTCTTGGAACTGTTGAACCATTACATAAAAACGTATCTACCACCGAGAAAAACACAGAATTTCTTTTAGAAGACTCGCTTAGTTCGGTGTTTTGTTTTATATTGGCTATCCCGTAGTGCTGTATTTAAAATTATTAGCAGCACTCGAAGGTAGGTTTTTTTGATATTTTGTATCACTCATTTCACCTTAAGGTTAAGAATATGTTTCATTTTTCGCATTTTTGAAAGTCTGTCACTAGTACAATAGGTATAGTCCAGTAGGTACAGTACCTTGCAAAAAAAGACAAAGTAAATGTTTTCCAAGAGAGAGTTTTTTGACTCAATTGCTTACTAAGCGCATAGTAACACCTGGTAGCAAGCGTATTTCTATCTTTAATGACAAAACTGAAATTATTCCATAAATTTTCCCTGGAGCCTAGGTGGACAAAGTCCTTAACGATGTCGAACTTGATGTTTTCCATTTCAACAGATTCTCCTAGGCTAGAACCTTTACACGTTGACACAAATTACTTCTTGTTGTCTGCTAGAGCCCTTGTCTGTGCTTTTTCAGCGAATTTGGAGAACGCGGCGGTAACTTCGCGCTCACTTCGGCCAATGATGTCCATCATCAGCGTACACGAGAGGCATCACGCTCTTGTAAAAAATTGGGCCGCTATGCCTTAAACCTGCGGCATGGCTGAATTTCTCCATCATCAAATTCAAAAAGTCACGGGATCGAGTATCACCGTGTCTGAAGCCCCGTTTGATATCAAAGGGTTCCATCAGATTGCCAGCAAGCTTCACGATACATTGAGAGTTCTGAGTCCCATTGCGGAGAGTTCTTAATTTATCCTGGATGCCAAACGCAGACATGAATGAGTATAGGAGATACCTATACGGAGTGTCAAAAGTGGCCTTAACTTCGGCAAAAAGATGGTGTGGTTCGATTTGCTGCTCTTGGGCTTTGTCCATGATTTCTCACAATATTAAAATCTAGTCGATGGTGGATTTACCAGGTCTGAAGCCACAGGGATAAGATCCAATCAGAGTATTTATAAATGATTTTAGACTTTCACATAGCACACTGGACTGCATGTTGTAGGCAATGTTTAGGAGGCTTATGTTATGATAATTGGCGCAACTTGTGGCATCTTCCTTATTCAATTCACGGCAGAGCACACTAAGACTCCAAATGCTCAGCAGGCATTCTTGAGACCAAATTTTGAAGAGAAGCTTGTGCATGCAATTAACCAACTCCTTGCCAGCAGCTTTGAAAAGTTTGTCTGGGAGTGCATCATATCAGTAGCCATATTCGACTTGAGCCGTTGGCAATGGCCACTTCTTCCCGCTCTGGTGGAGGGATTTCGAGTAATCGTTTCGGCTGGGCTTGACAGTTCACTGGCGGCATTGTGGGAGTCATCGCTATTGAGGATGTTATTGAAATGTGCTCTCCATAAACTTAGTCAGATCTCAGACATCACTAAGAAGCATACCATCTTGGTCTTTGTACAAAAAAGATCCAGTCTTCAGACCTTCACTCATACGTTGCATCTTTTAAAAGAATTTTCGAGCCTTATTTCTGCCGCCATTCATCTTGATTTCTTCACACTGCCTTTTCATGAACTTATGTGTTCTGCGTCTGAAGAGTCGCTCCTTTTCTCTCCTTTTATCGCGGCATTTCTCATAAGACGTGCTTCGGTGGAGCTCAACGTTGTGGAGCTCAACGGGGCCTGGTATTGTTGTTTGCCAGCAGTCTTCGTCATACCACCAGTTCGGTGACTTGTAGCAATATGTCGGCACTGCGCGTTGACATCAGATGCTGTAGGACGTTGGAGCAAGAGTTGATGAAGGTTGTTGGAGAGCGCTGCTGCAGTTTCTTGTAATTGGAGGCTCTGGACCTAAAATTTGCTCTAGAATATCAGTCTACAGCCGTTATCGCTTGTCTTGTCATGAAGACTGAACTTACCAATTGGTGGACGAAACACTTTCCTTGTCGATCTTCGCATTGAAATTACCAACAACGATTTTAACGTCGGCTTTTGAGGATATCTCGCAAAGACTCTCCAGCCTGTTAGAGAAAAAGTTTTTGGTATTGTCGTCTTTATCCGCTGTCGGAGCGTGGGCACAATGCAGGCTTATATTGAAGAATTAAGTCTTTATTTCGATAGCAGCAAGTTGTTCATCGACTGCAGAGAATCTCTAGAACATAGCCTCTTAGGTACTGCGATGTCGTATCCGAACTCGTGCCTTGAAACATGACCACTGTAATAGATGTCGCAGGACTGTCATATTACACAGCCCTAGCCCAGTCATCCCACTTCTTGGAGTGCAATCATATCAGCCTCATATTCGTCCAGAAAACTTTCGATCGGAGCAGCAGCACCTGGTCTATAA
>JXPQ01005774.1:0-11689 GCA_001014675.1 Ephydra gracilis
CAATTACTTTTTGGGCAACCCAATATGTTCAACGGTATCTATGTGTGATTCAATATTAAAGCCTCCATTGGGAGGCTATAGCTGCACTGGAGCTACGCTTGATTATCGTCCAATCAAGTCCATTCTGGCTACACACAGTCATTATATTTATGTTCACTGAATAATAAAAGGACAGGAGTTCGAACAGATTTCGAAGAATTAATATTTCCACATTATTACGATGTACATAAAAATTTCAAGTGAGTGTAATCAAATGACCGATAGTGTATACTTGTTTCAGCTTAGTGTTATTAAGTCAGTGTTGGCAAATGCAAAACAATTTTTTTTCTTAATTCTTGACTAGAATTCACTTTCAATTAACTGCGCTATATATTCTTTTTTCATAGATAGCGTTTTCTTTGCATTACTTTTTATATACACTTTCAATTCGTTTATTCTTTTATTTTATATGAAATTATTATTAAATTTACAAAGTAATTTTCTTTCTTCTAGCAAAGCCTGCAATGGCTTGTCTGCTGACAGACTATTACTTTTACAATTAAATTTAATTAAGTGAATTGTGTGTTTTGCCGGTTGGTGCTCGAAAACGCTTTAGAATGCAGGCATCAATATAAAGGAAATGTTTAACATAAAAACAAACAGACATTAGAAATATGTGCATTTTCCTTTGTAGCATATTATTTTATATTTAAAGTTATCCTAGTTATTTTCTAAATAATATTGTTTTAACCAATGGATCACACTGCTTGCATCTGTAGTAGATTTTATTTTTTTTTTTGGTTTGGTGTTCCACATATGCCTTATGGTTCTAGTTTAATGTTCCAAATGACATACAAACATATCGAAGTCATCGTAGGACTAGCATTCGCTCTTTAAGTTGCGTTTGTCTAAGCTCAGTATTCGTGCAAATCCCGACGGCCTTTTCCTAAATTTTTTCATACAACATGCCTAAATCAGTATGTGCGCTCTTAAAACCACTACAATTAATTATTTATTTCGATAGCATCAAAACACTGAAACTTCAGTAACAAAATTCTCAGCATGCCGAAGTATTTTTTCTAATTTCCCAAACAAAAATTTTATAAATTTCTATTAACAGCAACATGCCAATTACCGAAAGTGTTACTGATTTAATACCTTCTGTTACAAAAATTCTTACTTTCGAAATAATGTTATTAAATTAAGCACACTCAGAGGAAACGGAGTAGTAGTTTTAAGCGGAATCTTATAGAGCGCATCAGCATTGAATGTCATCCAGTCATTGGCACAGCAGCGCTAGCGCTACATGATAATAGCACATGTCAGAAAAGTCAATGAATTAATGCATGCTTCGCTGCATAATGAAATTAATTAGGCTTGCTTTGTTGCTAAGCTTTAGGTTCAATGCGTTGCATTAACGAACGCCATGCGTTTTACAAAGTAAATAAATGAAATTTGTTGCAGACAATGACCGATTTTATTGAGCTTTTCCATTTCTTGAAGGCAAAAGTGAAAACTAATAAAATTATTGAGGAAAACCCAATATATTGACAAAATATGCAATATGTAATAANCATGCGTTTTACAAAGTAAATAAATGAAATTTGTTGCAGACAATGACCGATTTTATTGAGCTTTTCCATTTCTTGAAGGCAAAAGTGAAAACTAATAAAATTATTGAGGAAAACCCAATATATTGACAAAATATGCAATATGTAATAATAAAAATAATTGCAATTAAAATTAAAAATTTATATATAAAATAACAAGTAATTAATTTAAAATCGACTTTGGCCAATGCTGAGATGCACGTANGTAAAAATAATTGCAATTAAAGTTAAAAATATGTATATAAAATAACAAGTAATTAATTTAGAATCGACTTTGGCCAATGCTGAGATGCACGTAGCTTGGAAGTTGTTAAAAACAGACAAAATGAAATAATTCAGGTACAGTTCTGCAAAAGAATTTTTTTTTTTCATAAGCAAAACCCAGTACTCTTGGCCTTCATAGCTCAGCAAGTTGCATTTAATTGGTGCGCTAATTTTGCTAAAGATCGTTTTTTCAGACCACATGGATGTACGAATATTTATTAAATTATTATTTATGGTCATTTAATACTGAATTTTTGTTAAATTCAAGTCATCAAAATGTGTATTTATATAGTAATGCCTCTACTGGGATCGTTTTAGTGCACTGGAGGCGTATTTCAGATTCATCAAATTAAGCCCAGTTTTGGTACAAACTGATTACATTTCGGCATACTCAATGCAAAAATTTCGTGGAGTTGAAATTGGAACTGTGTCTCTTTCTACATTAAAGTTTTTATTGAAACGGCTCTTGTGAACTGGGGGTACCTTTGATTTTCTGCCAAGCCATCCCACTATGTACGCATATTGAATAAATTAATATTAACTAAATACTGAAATTGCGTAAAATTTTAAATGATAACTGTTGGTACTTCTTCATTATAGGTTTTATTTGGATAGGTATACTGCAGGTGCCCCTGGTTTTTATTTCGACACATGCATATTTAGAATACGATTAAAAGTCTTAATGCACCACGTAACTACGCATGTTCATATATATATATATCAATTCTTACGGCTGCTTAGTTTATTAAAAGCCGTAATTTTGAGTTAAAACGCGTACTGAATGTACCCAAATATTGATGGGATCATAACCAAGTTCAAACTTCGATCTCACATTTTTCCATAAGTAAATTTGGTAAATCTAACTTTAAACGTTCTTTCTTGTTGTTTGCAGACGAATGCACATGGCCAGATCGATTCCTGTGGTGGTGCATATTATATCAGTAGAGTTTTTGATAGATCTCTCTTTAATCGTTTTCTATGACGAAAACTTATGTACTCTTTAGCAATTTCATTGGTGGCGTATATGAAAAATAATGCAGTACCAATAGAAGGCGGAGGCAGCTTGCACAGCTCGCAGTAGAATTGTTGTGTGGGCTCTCTTAATTAATATTCTAGACCGCTAAAGCTTAGAAGTCTATACCATATAGGCATATAAGCGATACCTTTATTATAAGTTCGTGATAGTCTTTGCTATCAGCAGGGCTGAGAAGTTCACAGTACGAAGACTTTCTTAGATAACAGGACTTTTTTATACACTTATCATGTAAAATAGTAAACTGGACTTATTTACTTTTTGGGGTTTTACGAACCCTTAATTATGAATTTATTAATTTAAAAGTAACACATAATAATTTAAACTTAATAATAAACTTTTTCAAAAAAAAATTTAATATGACGTAGTCTTATACCTTTTTTTTTCTCGAAAACCGAAAGAAAGATCACATAAAAATTTCATGATATAACTTGAAAATAACTATCAATTTGTGTAGCTTTATTATCGTCCTACAATTTCAAGCGAAGCCTCATACCTATATGTTTAAATTAGATTCACAAAAAGGGCAAAAACACAAACCGAAAAAGCTAGAGATGAATCCCTGTCATGAATTTTATTACGACGATAATGATGGGTGCATTAAATAAGAGTATAGGCATGTCTAGAACATGCCAATACGTATCAGAATGTCAACCACATTCACAAAAACGGAAAATGATTCTTCGGAGGACCAAGTGCTTCCATTGGAAGTTGTGTGAGTCCTTTAAAAAGTATAAAAAAATAACGTTCCAGGAGGCATAATCTAGGGGTGCTCTTCGAAGGTATGCACCGATTAAGCCTTTTCAGAAATCAAATTTGTTTTTTCCAGCTCGAAAATGATTCGAATTTTTGAAGGGACATGACTAAACCACATTTTCTTCCTAGTGTTCTGCACTTTATATTTTGCACATACCCAACTTCTGTTTTCAATGACTGATGGGTCAAATTCAGTATTAAATATTTCTTGATTGATATTTGATATTTTTACTACCAATTCCCTTCCCGCAATCTTCACCTGCTCAAGCAGCTGGACTCAGTAGTTCTTAATTTCTGGGTTTTTTTCCGTATTCTGGCGAAATAATGTTTTATACGGGGTTGGTGCAAAATATGTAATGTATTGAAGTAATCGGTAAACTATGTATTTCTTGGAGAGCTATGTATGGAATCAAAATAGTGTTCGATGTCCGTTCGTCAATATGTGATCACGCTACCTCGTTTAGTTTTTGTGAAGGTCGGTGAAGTTTTTCCTTTGTGTCTTTTTAAAAATTGAAATTGATATTATGAACAGATAAAAGCAACCCGATTTTTTACAAGAACAAAGTGCTAGCCACTTTTTTTGTCATTAATGATTAATTTTGTTTACACATCAAAATAAAATCTTCTAGTAAATCCTCTAAGGAATCGTAATCGGTTCAACATGTGCCAAAGATCCGTAGGCAAGTAGAAAAAATTTTTACGCTTCTACTGAAAATTTTTAAGAAAACTGTGACGTCAGGCCAAAGCATTACTGTATTCCATTTTGTTAATATTATAAACATAAAATTATAAGAGAGCTGCCAGCAATTAGCATTTTTCATGTCTTTAATTAATCAGTTTAAAAACAAGAATACTCTCAGCTAATATCTTTAATGCAATAAAAAACAAAAAAGCCCCAACGGGCCTTGACGGAAACTACAAAAACCCGAATAGATTAATTTTAAATAAAAACATTTTATTACTCAGTCTAGTGAATGTTAATAGGGTTTTAATTGTCTTTTCATTGTTAATGCAATTGAATTTAAATAAATATATTTCGTTTAAGTTGTACAATTTTAATTTTTTTTTTTCAGGTACGTAATATGTTGGCTATTAAAGACGTTGACAAAACATTTGAAGTGAGTACCTCTATTTGATAATTTTAAAGGCTCCGAAATATTGATAGTTTCCCAATACGCTTTACCTTATAAATCATTATATTATTATGATGGATTTATTTAATAATTTTAATGTTCGCAAACCCATTATTTATTTATTGTATGATTTATCTTCAAAAAAGCTTTAATAGCATTTGCAAACTTTAAAAATATAATAGGTTTTATCATCAATCGAATTCTATGATACAATGTCAATATCAAATATTGTTTATTCAGGTCTATCGGTTGAAGACGTGTTTTTGCAAAGTAAAAAGTGTATAAAAATAAATATTTCCGTCCCTATGAGCAATATCCATCCGTCTCTTTGATGAAACGATATTCGATTAAATTTTTGATAAATTTAATTAAATAAACGATTTCATACAGGGGGTTTGGTGTAATGGAGCCGCTCTCGAAAAAACAGATTATGAAACTCGCTCACAATGACGTTCCTGGTATTCGCCACATACTCAGAGATTTGAGGCATGTGCTGGGTACTTGGTAGTCTTAGAAGAGGGAAACCATTTGTGTTTAAAGCTTGGCAGGTGTTACACGAAACCTCAATGCAATTTGACAGCCAGATTAATAGCCTGATTTTAAATCCGAATTAACCGAATTTTACTATTGAAGCTTTTTTGGGCGTTTAACATAACATTTTATATTTGGATTATTATCGGTGCATGATTGCAGGTACCTTCTTACGGCCAAACCACTCAAATTTACTGCAAATTGTTTTATTGAGACATTTATTTTTATTTTAAACTTAGAATTTTTTATGTGATTAATTTTTACTCTTGTCTCATGGCTTTGGTAGAATCGATCAGTTTCACATACCCCGGAACTGATGAAATAAATTTAAAAATTTCTGGTACCGCCACTTTTTTATGAAACTTAGTTTTCAAAGATGCTTATGAAATTCCTAATATATCCGTAACTGGCCCGGCATTTCAGGGATATCAAGCAGAAAATCGGAATCAAACGCATAGAAAACTAATTTAATTTTAATTCAAAATTAATTTTCTCAAAACTGTTTTATTGCAACATTTATTTTTATTAAATCTTATGGCATGGGTCAAATCGATCAATAGTTTAACATACACCAGAACTGATGACATAGCCAGTTTGAAATTTTGTGTGTGAAAATTATGATGAATTGTTGATCAATGAAGATGTGGAGCATAATTTGAGGCTCAATATTTCCGAGAGATTTACACCTTCGACGAAATATGTTTTGTATCGTATTTGACAGGAAGTACTTTGGGTTTCTGTAAATATGTAATGCAAATATAGAAATAGACAGATAAACATAGAATCACAATATATTTGGATTGATCCGTGTCCGTTTGCATGTCTCACTTTGGTCACGATAACTTGAGTAGTTCTTTGGGAGGATCTGTGAAATTTGCTCATTTGATGTGAAATTTGCTCAAATGAATGCGCACGTGAAGTGGATCCAAAACTTCTTTAGTTTAACTACTAAAACTATAACTTTCATACTTTTTTGTATATACACATCAATAAATCCTTTCAGTGCACAAATTTTTTTTTGGACCAAAATTTCCGGTGCCTCCACTTTTTGATGAAATTTAGTTTTTAATGTTTCCGGAAAACAATTTAATGCTAAATTCAATAATATTACCAAGTGACTACAGAAAAATCAAGTTAATTGATCGTTGAAATCGTTTTTGAAAATTTACTTGTATATGTTTTTGCGTCGGTGTTATTACAGTGATTTTAAAAAATTTCTGGAATAGAAAGTTGTTTTGAATAAATGTGTTGTTGATAAGTTTTTGAGACGAATGTTAGTAGTTCATACACCTGTCAGAATTATATATTAACAATGCAACACAAAGGCACAAATGATCATTTCCATCCAAGAAACTTTCCGAAAATGAAGATTTCAAAGTGTTTGGCTGATGGACTTAAGTGAAATATGTGTGAGAAGAACCAAAAATTTCAGCCGAATTGGCCCCATTCTCGAAGATATCATGAAAATAAATTACGAATATTGCAATTCCAGGTTTCAGTAGTTTGCGGCAAAACGTTGTTTGGTTTTGAATCGCTTTGAAATCAGGGATACAATTTCTGTGGCAGGTACTTGAAGCTATTCACTATTCATATTCAATGATATTATCAAAAGATGCACAAAATGCTTAAATATTAAATTTTAATACTATGCGATTAATTCACAACATTTTATACTCATGTCAGTGAAGGTTTCCGGAAATATTATCCGGTTTCCCCAAACTCGAAAATTTTGTAGAGAAAGCACAATATTTCTGTAATACTAAATTTTAGTACTGCCAATAATATAACTGACCATTATATTCGTCAGGGATTCAGTTTTAAAACTCCTGTAGGGGGTATCCAAATTTATTGATTGTTTTCAGTCAATTTCATTATTTTGATTGAAATTTCAGAATAACGCAACAATGCAGTAAGAAACTTAATTTACTTACGATGTACCTCTTGTCTTTGATTCTCATTTAAGTGAAATCCGTTTTAACACCTTTATGGGTCAAAATCAGAGCCATTCCCTCTTCTTCTAAATTCAACGATTTATTTAGAATAAAAAAATATGCAAATATCAAAACATTACGGTAGTATCAGATTCGAGAAAGTTCCGATGAAACAGAAGGCAATTTTACTCAACTGAATTCGTGAATAAAATGTGTCTCACAGGTACCCAGATTCAATAACCAATTTCGCTCAAATTCAATAATATTAATGAAATGTCGTAGTTCTGCACTACCAAATTTATGTAACTTGCCAAGGAAATGGCTGCTTTTACCACTTCCATAGTATAACCGGGGGTGAAAGGTATATGGGCATAACCCAAAGATGTTCGTTGATTTTTTCAAACTTCAGGATATTCCAATTTCAAAACGAGGGCATTTCAAAAAGTACTCGTATTGGAAATGACGACCCTATTTGTTTCAAAAATCTATTTTTATTTTTAATATAGTGCCCTTTAAGGTAGATAGAGTTTCCTGCAATGTTGCTCTCATTTTTTTAAGCCCGCCCAAAAATAAGATTCATCCAACTCTGCAAAATACGCCTTTATCTTGGCAATGACCATATCGTTTGAGCTAAATATTTTTCCCGCGCGACATTTTTTTAAGAAAGTTAACACCGGGAATGTCGCAGAAAGCCAGATCTAGTGAATACGGGGTATGCCGCAACAATTCAACACGCAGTTTATGAAGTTTGGCGGCGACAACTCCGGATGAATTGTTGGTGCGTTATCGTGGCGAAACCAAAAATTTTTTTAGGATATGGGGTTGGTCAATCTTCAAATTATTGGCGAAACACTAAAAGAACTCACTTTAGTTATGTCCAGTGCTGGTTTTTACTTTTTCTTAAATATCCAAGAGGATGACGCCTTTGGCATCCCTAAAAATCGTCACCATGAAAATTCCACCCGATGGGAGCGTCTTCTCCTTCTTTAGAGCAAGTTATATGGGAGAACGCAATTTTTTGATTGTTCCTTAGTGTCTAGTGTGAAATGTTGATTTCAAATTTCATGAACGGTCACTATTCGTCACAAGAATTCGTTTGGATTTCGCTTAAGTTGCTCTAACCACTGTTTCAAAATTAACAGCCGTAGCCGTATGTTGTTCACCGTGAGCAATTACTGTACCCATAGGGGTGAAAATTTTCCATTGTCCATTCATGATATGAAATAGTAATTACCGTTCCGGTCGCAACACCTATCGCCGCTGTTACTTCGCATACTTTTGTTCATCGATCAGCGAGAATCATGTCGTAGACTTTTTGAATGGTAGCTTCTCGGAAACCACGTGTGCCGATCCTCCTGGTCGCTCCTCATTAAAAACGTTGCAATCGTTGAACCAATATCTAGCTTTGGTTGTAGAGCGCAAAGTGTTTCTATAAACAACATCCAGTTTTGCTTTTATCTCCTCGCATTTTTCCGATCTGTACAAAAATCTCAAACACGGCTTACTCAAACGGCTGCCAAATCCAAAAGAACCCAGAAATCAGTCAAAAATTTTTGTACCAACATTTGATAATCAGAACGAACAGTTTCCTGATGAAAACTCTCTGTCTTCAAACACGGGTACTTCTAGAACAGACCAAATTTCGATAACTACCGCTAATTCCACTGCCGTTGGTGCTCATACCCGTGTACTGGTGAGTAATGGAATGTACCCAAAATATGAACCCAATCTATACTTAAGGGTATACAAATTGCAATTGATATTTTTGCACTTCAAATGTGACCACTTGCTTGTGTGCTTTCCAAAACGAATGATTGAGAAAGCTAAATTCAGTAATCGTTAAACGATGTTAAACGCGGTATTGCTCAAATTTTTTTATCCGTTCTGCTGTCACATAGAGCATTCGAATATTTTTCTATGTCACTGTAGAGCAATCTGAGAAACAAAAAGTTATGATGGCCTATAAACTGTAACGCGCTCAGCAGCACTGCAAGAAAAACAAATCGAACTTTTAGGCAAATGAAGATAAGCAAATATTGAAGCGATGGGGGGAAAATGATTCACTGAGAACGTAGGCCAGAACCCGCCGGCGGAAAGAAAGCAATCGAGTTTTCAAACGAAAAGCAAAGCAAAACAAAACTGGCAAGAAGCAGCAGCAGTAATTAATGAAACAAAGTTCATTGGGCAAAGCGTAAGCGCACAAGTCAAGCCGAACGGCGTGCGGCAACTGTAATTGGTTTGAAGCCACGTTCGATATCAAACCAGCCAACAAGTAGTAAGCTGTTGGAGTGGAAATAAAGTGCACCGTAATCAGTCAACTACTAAACGCATGTAAGCGAACAACGGTGCGCGCAAAGCGATTTCTAACCCACGAAAACGACGCGGTATAACGGTAAACGCAGTGTTGCAGTATTAAGTGTGTTTTTGTTTGCGTTCAAGAAATGGCCTATCGAAAATTAATAATTAATTTAATTTTATATAATTATGCAAATTAAATGAAAACGTTCGCAATGAGCGCACTGATCTAGCCAGTGTGGCTCATGTGATGGTGTTGTAGTTTAAACAAAACTAAGGCATCGATTGATTAACAAATAATTTATGCATAAATTTCATACGAAACAAAGCACTTATTGTTTAGCAAAGTGAATGGTGCTCAAAATATATTTATATAAAAAGTATTTATTTAAAAAAAGCAATACAAATATTTATTCGTTCGATGGTTGCTAAAAAATATTAAATCATACGAATGAAATCGTTTTGAATGATAAACAATATGCGCGGATTGTACAATTTTAAATTGATGGAGATGCTTTCTGTGTTACTGGATTCATAAATGATCATATGCATTTACATTTTTATGTATAACAAGCTTCAGTTTGCAAACATGGAACAAAAACAATTTATAATTTAGAAATTTAAATGCGATAAATACACAAAATGTTGGAATTGCTGTTGTTGAAAGATAAGCATTATTTTAATGATTTTTTGAAAATA
Organism: Ephydra gracilis; assembly: GCA_001014675.1. Classification (NCBI taxonomy): domain Eukaryota; kingdom Metazoa; phylum Arthropoda; class Insecta; order Diptera; family Ephydridae; genus Ephydra; species Ephydra gracilis. Next base: position 10,232 of record JXPQ01005774.1, read on the forward strand.
TTGTGGAAAAAAAATTGTGATGAAAACTACACCAGCACCTGAATCGGCTGCCAAAACATAAAATTAAAATTATAGCACACATTAAAAGCAATTAAGTGAAAACATGAAAAGCCATTGCAGTGCATATAAAGGGCAATAATTCTTAGAAAGAAAGTGTTTTTTCAAAAACCCAGTGTAACCGTACATTTAAAATGCCTATTGGGAAATTGCAACGTAAATCGTCGAGCGAAACGCTGGCCAGCATCGCCATGGATAGCACGATTGACTCACGCATGTCTAGCGCTGAAATACCGAAAATGGAATTGTTGAAAGTGAACTATGTGCACCAGTGTAAAGAGGCAATAATGCAAAAGCCAAGTGATATGCTCCAGAAAGCGCACGCTCCAATTCCATCCTACAATTTTGCCGGCTATAAGCGCATGCCTGCGGGCAACACAACTACGCAGCTAGCCAATGTTTCAAAAATCACTGTCGGCGTTGGCAATAATAACAAGTCGTCCACAGCACTTAATGCTACAAATGTACAATCACGCCAACCTTTACCGCCACCAACTGTCGAGTCTTGGCAGTTTTTTCAAAATCAAACAAAACGCACAACGCCAAGCAAGCAAAAAGCTAGCACCACCAAGCCATTTGTTGCGCAGCATATGTCCAATGCGAAAAATGATCAAGTCCAAGCGGATGACGACAAATTATTGGAATCATGCTGCAATTCAAGCTGTTGCTCGGACTCAGCCTCCGAAGATGAAAACTCGGAAACGACAGTATCGCCAGACTATCCGGAANCCAGACTATCCGGAAAAATCAAATAGCTGGAACTATCGCTCTAAAGTGTCGACGTGCGATATACGTCGTGACTTGGCACGTGCCGGTATTAAATCGCGAGCCGATCGCATTGCGCGCATTGAGAATACGGACTGCTCACACAAGCAGCCGACGGCCGTGGCGAAAATCAACCAAATGTTTGAACAAGTTGCGGCTACGAAGCACAGGCAACAGCAGAGAATTACACCACCGCAACCCCGACGACCAGCACCGGTGCCCATCAAAGAACCCAATCTACGCAATCGTGCCTTTTCACCGCCGAACCTGGCTAGCGAGGAACGCATAAAGCGTGTCAGCACTCAAAGCAATGAGTGCTGCGACTGCGTATGCTCCAATGGCGTAGAGGACAAGCCACCCGATGTGGCCAAACGCACCAGCAGCCTTGGTAATCGTTATCGCACTGAGCCTCCGGGTAATGAAAATGGCAGTAAACCCACATCACGCATACCGAAACCCATCCAGCAGGCAGAAACGCGCAACATGCTATACAACGAGAGCAGCCAACAAATACAGCGACGGATCAAGCAAATTTTTCTGGACGATGCGCAGCAGCAGTCAAAAGCGCAAAATGCAAGCACCGCTGCTGTCGCCAAAAGCCCAGCCTCCCCAAAAGTTGAGTCCAAGAAATATGCT
>JXPQ01005776.1:5884-15965 GCA_001014675.1 Ephydra gracilis
CATCCAATCAAGCTCATTTTTGTTACACCCACTTATTATATTTATTTTCACTCCATATTGAAATTTTGTAGAATTTAAAAGATAACTGTGAATATTTCAGCATTAAAACCTTTATTGAGACCACATAGGTGCACTGGAGGTACCATTAATTTGCATTTAATCAAATTCACTCAATACTGAAATTTCATTAAAATTAAAGGATAACTGTGGAAAATTCAGCACAAAGCCTCTTTTGGCAGTTTATAGGTATACTAAGGGTACCTCTGATTTTTATTCAATCATGTCCATTTTTGTAACAAGGTTGCATGTTTTAACTTTTCGCTTAATATTAAAATTTCATTGAAGAATTCAATCCCAACGGCAGCGGCAGGCTTAAGCCCGAGTTTTTTAATAAATATATGCATAAAAAGGTGAAGTAGAAATACCCGGAATAAAAGTCGGATCTTAGCCAATTTTAAAAGGTGATCTTAGCTTCAAAGAATGTATGTACCCAATTTTGCTCAAGCCGTTTCTTCTATTTTTGGGTACGGAGGGACGAACATGGCTAAATGAATTCCTGTGCTCAACCTGATCATATAGGTATATATTTTGGTTGGTCACCGGACGCTCGTTGCGGGTGTTACAAACGTATGACGAAAACCAATATACACTTTGCCAATTTCATTGGCGACGAGTATAATAATAAAAAATTTAATGGAAGCGATAAAAATCAATTTCAAGGTAGAAACATTAATTTTTTATAAAAAAAAAAAATTGAGGCAAAGTACGACGAAGTCAAACAAATATAAGAAAAATGCATTTGAAATAACATTCAATACTTAAATCGCGAAATCTGTAATAAACGTCTACGAAGTAGTAAGAAATGCCAAGTGTATTATCAAGTAAGAATTTGACCTGAAGGAATGTTTCGATGTCAAACTAGCCTTTAGGCATGATGGATATCTGGCTGGTGACAAATGTTTTGTGAATGGAAAAGAGATAAAATTAAATTTGCTACTGGATGATAAATTACTCACACCAGCGTTTTTTAAATCATACGTCAACGATATATTTTTAAATCAACGCTGCAAATTTGATATTATTAATGTTTTGACTGCATGCATAGGCGATTTTCTAGCAGTCATTGTGCATAAAACATATTAAGTGAAAATTAACATATAAGATATACAAAAAAAAAAGTACTTTAATTAAAATCTTGCAATTTAAAGTGTTGAAGACAGTTCTGATGCTCATACGTCAACATAAGCAACACAAACGAATGTAAGTCCTCAGTCAAGAGACGAAAACCAACAAACAGAACTGTTCATAATTCTTTATGGTGCGGGAACATGAAGACTTAGAATTTCCGCTGCACTTGCGCTGCCTGTTTTCGAGAGAAAAGTGCCAACAGCAATGCTGACAAGTGTTGCTGTCGATGAAATGACGAGCTGTTTGAACGTGTTTTTGCGAAATCATAGTCTTCCCAGCGCTAAGTGTATGGAATATGGAAATGGCCCAATATAGGATTGGCGCTGCAATATTGCTGTGTAACCCTACAGATCAAGCTGTAATGCCCTCTTCAAAATTAATGCTAATTTCGCAAAAAAATTCTTGCAAAGGTCTCACAGAAATCCACGCTCGTGATCGGTAGTAAGCATGATATCGTATTTAGTCAATTGATTAAATTACTTTTACATAAAAAAAATAATTGGAAATCCATTTTCTGTCATTTTCATGGTTTGTTGTAACCAAAACAAAAGTAATATACTCTGTTTTCCGAGAAGGTTTTCTTATTCCCGCAGCAAATTTAGTAAGATTTTGATTCACAAATTGGGTGACTACTTGTATATCGCCGAAAAACGAACTATATTACTGGCGTGGTATTAACAAATTGCCTTAACAATTTTTAGCTTTAAATGGCCATTACTTTACATAAAATTTTTCTTAAACTCTTAATAAAAAAATTTTTTTTTTTGCATACGAAAATAATACATTTCTCGCATCGTTACACCTGGTATGTATTNATTTTTTTTTTGCATACGAAAATAATGCATTTCTCGCATCGTTACACCTGGTATGTATTTTATACAATTTCCTTTGAATACGCTTTAGCTTCTGACAAACAAATAAAACATGAAAAATATACCAAAAAACTATAAATTGCTTTTAAACAAAAAGCCAATAAAGCACTCGCAACGTACGTAGATTTAAGAAGTATTGCAACTGAAATAACAAACCAAAATACAGGTAAAATTTACGAAAATAGCACAACTTCAATTGCAACTTGTAGCATCTGCGGCAACTGTAATAACGTTTGCAACTTTACAGACATAAAAAAATTTATGAAAGAAGTCTTCAAATTTTTAACTTTACTGAAAATAAACCAAATTAAAGATTACTGCTACAAAGATGAAGGCAAATAGCAAAAATTTCAAATTAATGCTTGTGCTTCCAAATAAACGTGAGATAGTAGTAAACCACTTAAAAATGAACAAATTGAAATACTTGGTTGTAGAAATTTTAAGCGTTGAAATAAATAAGCCAATTAACAGAGCAGTCATGTGATAAATTAAAAGTATATGCGAAAGTTTGCAGACACACCATAAGGTGCGCTCATTTGTTTTGCTAACCGCGCTGAATGCAACCAACTATCAGGTTTGCCTAGTTTCTCAAAACAATCAAAAAAAAAGGGAAACTAAATTAAATTATATAGAAACAAAATGAAAATATTTCATAGTTATTATGGTCTTTATTATTTTCTGAAGATTGGCTTAATATTTCCCGAAAAATACGAATAATTAAAAATATGCTTATGGTTCATTATTAATTATTCGTATTCGTATTTGTCATCAAAATCAAATTCAAAGCAATTTAAATTATTAACCATCGACGCTATAAATCATGCTGCATGATTATTTAATAAAAGGCAACACCCCAGTTTAAATTATTCTGTAGTCGTTTCGCAAATTTAATTTCATTTCTTACTATTAAGATTTCAATTAAACCAATGCGTAATTTTGCATTTAAGACTTTTTTGGGAACAAAGAGGTGTATTGCAGTGACATCTAACATTCTTACAAATAAGCCTATTTTCGGTACAGAAATTGATTACATTAATATTTATTAATTACTGAAATTTTCTTGACTTCAAATGATAACTATGCTAAATGCCCTTTGGAACCACATAGGGGCACTGGAGTTCCCTTTAATTTTCATCCACACAAGCCTATTTTAAAACACACACTGAATACAGTTTTCTTCACTCATAACTAAAATTGCGTAGAATTCAAATGATAATTTTGCATAAGTCAGCATTAAAGCCTCTATTGAGCACGTTAAGTTGTGACGCAGTTAGCATTGTTTTTCACCCAATCAAGTCTATTTTTGTTACACACATTTATTATATTTATGTTCACTCAGCATTGATACTATCTAAAATTTACATAACTGTGAGTAACTCAATTTTGAAGNGCATTGATACTACCTAAAATTTACATAACTGTAACTCAATTTTGAAGCCTTTTTTCGTTCTGAAGGTAACTCTTATTTTCATCCAATGAACCCCGTTTATGGTCACCCATTGATTGCATTTATATTGCTATTATGAGAACGGTGTATAATTCAGCTTTAATACTTCTGGCCTGTATAGGTATATAGCACGTTAATCTGATTTTTAATTTATCGCATTGATTTTTCGTATTTTATATATATATTTTGTTTATTTCGTATTTTCCATTAAACCCCTTTGTGAGCCAAATTATTTGAAAATTTCTTTGAAAAATATCAATTTCTATTCCTACATTTTTCGATAATTTTAAGTAAATAGCTGACGAAATATTGATCGGTTCTAAATAAAATTCAAACTTCGATCTACCATTTTTTCATAAAATTATTCAACTTTCTTAATATGGCACGATTACTTTCTATTTTTTGTCTGTGGACGGATGGACATACATAGCTATATTAATTTCTGTGGTGATGCTCATCACATTGGTATATGTTTTTTTAGGTTTACGAAAACGCTTGGCCATGTAAAAATGCTTTATGTAAAATCAGTACAGTATATCACGCAGTAACTTTATGTATATGCAAGCTATAATATATTTAATGTTAATTTAATTTATAATTTAGTTTAATTTCAATTAAACTCAACCGATCAGAAAGCAAAAATAAAAAGATTCTCCAAGGAAGCATTTCATTCTAATTGATTAGTGNAAAAGCAGCTTGATATTGCCAACTTTGAACAACGTGCTGCCACTCGAACAAAGACTAAGTTCTACGCTCCGACAGAGCATAAGGACGCCGATATTAGATGAATTCTACAACAGACTGCAGACTCTCTACGAGAAATTCCTAACGTTAAAATTAGTGTTGGCGATTTAAATACGAAGGTCTACAAGTAAGGTATCTCTGGTCTAACGGCCGAGAAGAGCCGTCTTCACGACAAGACAACCAATACCGGCTTTAGACTGATTTTGTTTTTGTCACGGCGCAGAACATGGTCGTCTCTAGTTTTAGATTCCAGCATCTCGATATGCACAGAGGAATATGGCAGTCTCCAGGTCAATCTAATTGACCATATTGTGATTGATGGACAGTATTCATATAGCATTCTGGATATGCGAACGCTACAGTGTGCGAATATCCACTCCGACCACGACTTTTTCGCTATCAAGGTAAGGTACACGTATGCGCCAATAAAACACTACGCAACCGACCGCAACGCAATCACAAAAGACTGTAGCAGTGTCCTCCCAATAACTTCATGAACTCCTTCTTCAAGCTCCTACAGCAACTGAAGACAACAAGTGTTGGCGACACATTGCTTCAAGTCTCCGAACTGTTGCTGCTGTAGAGAAGATGGGATTCAGTAGACCGGCATGCCAAGTGACTGGGGTCTTAGTGTGCTCTGCCCTGTGTTGAAGAATGAAAATGCAGCTAACCAAGTGAATTTCTGTAGTATTATTTTTTATTAGTTACTGTGAATGCTGTTAAAAACAATTATCTGAGAGAAGCTTTGGAAGAGTGAGAAAATAACTGTCAGTTATGTCGCAAGTGTTACACACGTCACTTACGATTATTTAGAAATTTGTTTTCCTCTCCTTATTGCAATCCAGATAATTTGTAACATTTTAGGTGGTAGTATAATCTTAATTTCAAAACTTCCTTGAACAAGGATTTTAGCTTCTGTGGCTTAAAACCAGCGTTTTTATCACAATAACTCCACTTCTGAGCTGCTTCTTATTATTCTGGAAGCTGTTTAGGCTACAAATTATGGTTAATCCATGGTGGGCACGTTTGATAGCAAAAACCTCACTTATTTCATTTATTTTATTGGTAGCAAAAAAGAAAAAAATTTAATACGCATATTTTCAAGTAGTGAAGATTCTCAATTGTTAAATAGTAACAGATTTTCAACCTATGTTTGGTGACTGGTTCCATTTAATTGCAGTGCCAGGCACTTCACACATGCTATCCCTCGCAATTAGTTAAAAACCCCCATTAGAGGCACTTAAAAATACATAAAATAGCTCAACTGACAGCAGTTATTTGGTCCTGCTTGGCTTTGTCACAGAACAATCACAAGCAATATTTCATTTTTGTAATTATCTTATCAGGAATAGTCTTACTCATGTCATAAAACCAACACCAGCGGCTGAGCCAACACTGTGGCATACATGCGAACGCTAGCACATTCGCCAGAGGGTGACCGAAGCAAATCAATGATTTATGACAACCATATATGGCTTACACGTCCAACAACAATTTGTCATAAAATCAACAAAATAAAAGAGAACAATGTAAAAAATAAAATTTTATTTACTTTAACCGCAAATTTTTATGAATTCTTTGGGCATTACGATTGATATCTTCTTTCAGTTGTTTGCGCATGTACTTTTGCTCAGAAATCAACACCGTAAGGTGGTGTGGTGCTGTGCCATAAAAGCAAAACAACTTTATTGGGATTAAACAACAAAGATTTATTAATGAGTATTGCTTTTTAATGTTGTTGTTGCACAATAAAAATGACGAAATGCTGCTTGAGTTATGCTGCGGATAAGGTTTGATTAATGAATAAAATCAGATTGACTGCGTTGAACTGTAGAAAGAAATTATTAACATGACGACGTGCGTTGCATTGGAATTTCTTGAGAAATGCTAGCATGCGCAGCAAAAAACATGATTCCTTGATGTTGATGTCTAGCGAGTTATTACACAATACATCAGTGCTGAGCTTAGGTAATTTGCTAAAAATACGCAACGTTGGTGTACAATTTTAAATCGTTACACACACCATGCCTTTTGCAGGTTTCTCCTCAACACAACGACAAAAAATTATTTTTCTTCACAAATTTGAAAAAAAAAAATGCTAAAAACTGTTGTTTAGATTTAAAAATATTTAACTTTTCAAGTGGTAAAAGTTAAATTGGAAGAACAAAGCAGCAGATTATGATGAACTCTTTGCAAAACAATTTTGGTTAACTTTCATCGATTGTTCATGGAAACGTACACCTTGTGCATGGCAGTGGTGGAGTTTGAAAATTTAGAAACAATATTTTTGTGCAGAACTCGTAGCAAGTGGACAGAAGTTAAGAACAAAATTAAATTGCCATTAGTTGAAGCTTTACAAAACATAAGGGCGGTGATTCTTTAATGCATAATGAATATAAATAAACTATTTCTGAAACTAACGGCATCTGGTTGCATACTAAGCAGTAAGTTATAAATTGCTNCAACTAGCGGCATCTAGTTGCATACTAAGCAGTAAGTTATAAATTGCTAGTAATTGTACGCTGTACTGAATGCTGTCACTAAGTCTCCTAATAAAGCGTATTAATTACATACCAAACAAAATCCAAAAAATCAATTTTAAGTGCTGACACAACTGCCAATTATAGTCAGTGCCAATTGAGCGAAAGCAGATGACTGCAACAATAAAGCGTAGTCATATCATGCAACAAGCAGCATGAATGGCGCAATCAATACAATTTAATTGCAGCAATATATTCAACTAATACAATCACATCAATACAACGTCCATTAATCACGTGCTGCTGTGAAACAGTATCAGCTTATGCACTTACCACATGCCGCATGCCGCATGCAACATACATTTAGTTATTTTTATACTGATTACAGTCAGTGGTTGTCATATTTCGTTTACATGAAAACGTATGAGAAACAAAAAAATCAACTGCAATATGCAGCATGCGCAGAACTGCGATAAAATTTTCTATATTGCAGATTATTTTGTGGTTTGCTCGGTTTGGCAGAGTTTATTTTTGCTAACAGTTTCGCCACAATACTTCGCCAGCGGGTACAGCTATGATAAAAGTGACAATGTAAGAAGTCCTTACATGGAACTGAAACCGACATTGGTTGTCATGAAATCTAATGTCTAGACAATTTTATCAGGAGACCAATTCAGCAGTGTGTGTAATGATTGAAAGCAAGCTGACAAAAAAGGTCAACAAGTGTGCGAGAAAAAACTTGTAATTGAGTTGAAAAAAGCAATATGTGGCTCGAGTCATATTAATTAAAACATGCAATGAAATATGTAATGAAAATGTGTGAAATGCTGCAGCAAAGGCAAAGTTATGAATTGCATGCTGCACAATGCGACAGTTGAAATGTCAACAAGAGCTACACAGCAGACGTAGCAAAGCTGTCGGTATCATACAGCAACAGCAGAGCAAACAACAGTTATTATTTTTATTTAACTAAATGAATGTTTTTCTCATGACAGGCAACATTTTGTGGTACGTTTATGTGACAGCTGCACATGCAGTGAAAAATATTATTGACAAAATTGCACTAATTTTAAAGCACTGGTGTTTTTTGTTGCACCAACATATTCAACTTCTCAAGCAAATACTAGATGCTTACTAAGGCCCAACAGTTTATTCATCCAGTAGTTATAATCAGCAGATGGCCTAAGAACAAGCAATTTTAGATTTCTAAACATTTTCATCATTCGCTATCAGCAAAGAATTCATTGATAATTGCTATGCAACATTTAGGCTTAACAATAACTGAGTAGACAGTTAAGAGCAGCAAGGCTTTCGATTGTCCTGGAAATCTCAATTTTTGAGCGATTATAAGAAATGTTATAAATAACAATATTCAACCAATTAAAATTATTATGATTTGTATGCCGAAAAGCAGTATAAAATTGGCAAAGCTTAAATTGCGACTTAATCGAGAAAGTTGCGGTTATCGTCAATGCAATGCGATTAAGGATGTGAGGACTTTTTTTACATTTACTAATTATAACCCAATTAACAGACGCTAGCAAAAAACTCATTTGAGGTGAACAACCACGCTGCGGCAATGTTTGCATATATCTCTGAAAAATGCTCTGAAAAACGTCAGTCTAATGCAATGGTGTGTATACTTCGTTCACTTCAGCTTGCTAGTAACAAAAACCATCTCATTCGAGGAAAAATATAACCAAAAAAAAAATAGTTAAGTTAATTAAATAAAAAACAGTAAAATACATTACCTAAAATTACTCTTGATTAATTTCATTAATTATGGCAAAATTTTTGTGCCCCTTTTTTTGTAGATCACATAGGCGTCTGAATTTAATAAATCAATAATCATTACATTAACTACAATTATGCAGTTTATGCTGGAATTAAAAAAAAAAAATTTTAATGTAATCTTNTAATGTAATCTTTGCCTGATTAAGCAGTCAAGCCTGTATTGAGACTACGTAGGTGAACTGGAACACCCTCCGATGTTCATGCAAGGACGCGAACCTGGTACAAACCTTTTTTATACTGTCAAAGGTGCGGATATGCGATGTGACTGGATATGTTCAAGGCTGCGTGAAGCTTATTACAGCTTTGTTGAATCCGGTAGTCGACAACTACGCCAAGCCGATCTCCTACTTGGAACGATAGAAAGGCTCACTGAGGAAGACCTATTCGAGAAACTCATCGTTATATCGTTAGACCGACGTTAATACAGTTGTTCGTGGTAGCAAGTGATCTTATAGACCACTTCTCACAGCTCATCGACTAAATGGACTTTGCCACGGCATGTGCTCGTTAACAGTTAACAGCCATTTTAAATGCACACAATGCCTAGGACACATCTGTCACACCTGCCTAGCATCTTTTGTTGATATTCATTTATTCGGGATACTCCAGAAGCTGTATTCTTTGAAAAAAGTTTTATAAGCTGCGTGAAACCAATGCCTTAAGAAAATGAAAGAGGTTTCGAAATGCTGTGTCGTCCTGAGCGCATTTTCTGCATATTNAAATGAAAGAAGTTTCCGGATGCTGTGTCGTCCTGAGTGCATTTTCTGCCTGTAGAGTACTTGCATATTAGAATTAAGTTTGCAAGTGTTTTGCGCATGAGCACCGACAAGCAATTGCAACATCAACCTTTACAAAGTTGAGTACATAGTCTCACCAGGATACCTGACCTTGGCTACTTCTGGGTAATGACACAATCTGTAAAATTATCTACTCTTAATATTTACTGCGCTGTACGCAAAGTTTCGGACCCGCTACAAAAATCAAAATTTCGATGCATTTAGTGGTCTCATTAGACGTCACAATTCACATCAGAAATTTCATTCTTAATTAAATTTTTTTCCTTAACTACTAATTTTGTGTATAAAACTTACATACAAAAACAAAACTACAACAGAAAATTTTTATTAATTCTTATGCGCATTTGAGTGAATTCCAGCAAATGCAAATCCGCTCAAACTCGAAAATTATTTGGAAACATCAAAAAATGCCGGTAATATCAAAATTCTGTACCAGCTGATGCAACAACTGGCCATGGCAATACTAAAATTTCGTTAAATTTGAATGATAACTGTGCATATTAAAGCATTAATCCAGTATTGAGAGCGCATAAGCGTACTGGCGAAACCTCTGATTTTCATACAATCGCACCCACATTTAGTACACACATTAATTTTATTGATATTAACTCAATACTGAAATTTCGTTAAATTTAAAAGATTATTGTGTATGATTCAGCATTAAAGCCTCTATACTGGAGGTATCTCTGATTTTCTTGTATTCAGGCGTATTGTATTTTTTTTTTTTTGTTGACAAATTAATTATATTTTAATTCAGAA
>JXPQ01005790.1:462-12035 GCA_001014675.1 Ephydra gracilis
AAAAAAAAAAAAAGAAAGAGAGTAAAGTCGATTTTGTGCGTTGATTCATCAAAATGAATGAAACTTCGGGCTATCACCAACATCCTCGTGGAAATCCAGTATTTCAGCTCTGAAGCGAACAACCAGCCCAAGAATATGTTAGCATCAGTTTTTTGGCAAGCAAAAAAAAAATGCTCTCTTTGAATTACTTGCAAATTGGTTAAACAAACAATTCGGAATATTGCAAAGTTTTAGATCTGCTGAAGCAAAAGATCGTTAAAAAGATTCAATTGGTAGGAAGAAAATTTACATTTTCATCACCGCAATGCACAAGAGCAGTTTGTCAGTGGCTTAAACTCATGAATTCAAGTTCGATTTGTTGAGTCATCTAGCGTATTCACCTGATTTTGCCACTTGCAACTGTCATCTGCAGCCAGGCCTCAACAATTTGTGCCCGGAATGCGCTTATCAGCAAATGATGTGGTCATCACAGCAGTGGAAGCAAGCTCAATTGCTTAAGGGCTCGTAAGCTTGCAATAGTAATCCTACATTTCATTTCTGGGCAAATGTTTTTCCTGTTTACGCTGCAATCCAGCTAGGCTAAATACTTACCCACTTCGATTTCAATGAATTCTGCTAGGTTAGAATATTTGCACGATGTATTTGACACGATGTACATTTTCTTGTTCTCATTAAATGCTAGAATCAACTTTTTTGCTTCTTCAGCAAATCTGCATAATCCGACAATAAACTCGCGTTGACTTTGGTCAGTTATGGTCGTCTGCAACTGATGTCAGGCGCTATAAAATATTGTGCCGCTGTGTTTTTCGATTGTTAAATTGGAAAAATCACAGCATAGGGAATTATCTTGTCTGAAATCCTGTTAAGCATCCATCGCTCCATCGTTTCTCAGTTTTATTTCGATATGCTTTATTAGTTTGTCTGCGATGTCAAACTGAGACAACATAGTCTATAGGTGATCGCTGTTACAATAGCCAAAGCGGACTTTGAAACAATGAAAATGTGGTGCACGTCGATTTGTTAATCCAGAGTCTTCTTCAAGATTTGGTGAAGTGAGAACATCTAGGCAGGTTCAGGATAAAATTGTCAACGTGGTTAATCAGAATTGAAGGCTTCGCAGAAATTCTTTTACGCGCTTGGAGATATTTTTGTATTATTAAAAAAAATAATGAAATTATAATTTCTGTGTGCCTTGAGTTCTTCGTGAAGAGTAATCGTAGCCTTTCGTTGTGAAAACATAATTTTGTTAATATTTCTTGCAGATAATACAGTGCTGCGCAGAGACACGCAGAAGCCAAACGGCAGCGGTGATTTAGCGACAACACCAGACGACATGATGACAAATATGGCACCGCCAACATCATCCATAAAGACTTTCAAAAAGGCCGCACATGCTGGCGTTTATCGCACACCCAGCAAAACCTTGCCATGCCATTTGTGCAAGCAGAGCTTCCGCAGCATTTTGGATTACACGAATCATTCCATGACAAAGCATTGCACGACTGCAGCTCCAAACAAAAGCGCTGCTGCCACGACCAGTGTTACAAAATCCACTTGAACACATTATCTACTCATTTGTCCTATATGCAGTAACTATTTTTAAGTAACATTCTTTTGCTTGTATTTCAAAATTAAGTGCTTAGTTATAAGGGCGACGACAAATATTTTTGTACTATTTTACTTTTTACTCTATTTTGTGTGGTTTATTTATGTTTTTTATGTTTTGTATATTTTTTTTTGTTTTTTTGTTTTTATTTAAGTGAAACGAACGCTAAAAGCTATTTATTTTTAGTACACACTTGCCATTTTTTCGATTCTCCAAATGTACAAGTTTCATTAATCATGAAATGCTGGATTTGCAGTCTCTTCGCCAAATGTATAATTATTTTTGAATCTTTTTTTTTTTTTTTATTTAAATAAAATGAACATATGAAGAAATAAACGTCTCGAGTCCCATCAATTAATTCAACTAAAGAGATTAGTAAGCTGCGGTGTGACTGCTCTAGGCAAGCGCAGCTTGGTTGGTTATTTCCAATTACGATAATCTCAGAGTTGAATTTGAGCAGACGGTTGGTGTGAAGCATAGCCAAAAAGAAATTTGTTTTAATGGAGCAGATAAAATAGTGAATTAGTTGAACTTATACAAATTCTCTTGAGAAACTTGTATATGTTCGAATTATGTTACACTACAGCTGTAGTGCAAGTGAAGAGTTGGTATGCACCAGAGACAAAAAGAAATGTGTTGGTAATGTTGGAGCAGTCCAGGCACTAAACATCTGAAGCGCAAAGTTGGAGAGCAACATGTTGCTAATGAAATTGACAAAGTGGAAACTAGTTTTGGTCACCGAAAACCTTTTGTAACACTCAGCATCAGTATCCGAAGAACTATCCCTTCGATCAGCATCACCGTAGATATTGATTTAGCCATCCTGGCTCACATATTCTTTGCAAAAAATTTAAGATCGACGTTTGAATTCTGTTAGGATCCGCCCAATATTTCCAGTACCTCCATTACACCTATTTTTTGCAAATAACGGGCATAAGCCTTCAGCAGCCGTCAAATTTGATATTTTCCAATGCAATTTTTAAAGAAATTTTTTCTCGTTCAAAGGAATTGCGAATACAACGCACAACGAAAAAAGTGACCCTCGACTGGCTGTCTCGTTCTCCAGGCATGCAGCATGTAGTTTAATAACTGAACCGCAGTTTGACGGGGGCATTGGGTTACAGAGTCGCAAAAAAGTGATCGAAAGGAAAAGAGGCAAACAGGGAACTAGGTGGTAAATTTTAGTTTGCTGGTTTTCTACAAAAAGCGCATTTGCACAAGTTGAAGACCAGAGCGTGAACTGTGTGAGATGTAAAAAGCCATTGATTACCACTTTCAAGCAGTTACTAAAATATGTAAAAATCAACCAACTAGTTGGTTATGCTCCATGAAACTTGTGGTAACAGCTTGGGCACGCACTTCGTAGGCCAATATTCAACGCTACTAGCGAACCGTTAAGGTGAAACCCTGAAGCATGTGGTCGCAGAGCTAATAGCACAGCAAATACATGGAGAAAGACAAGAGATACTGAATAAAAGGGCCTTGTGGTCCAGTAGCAATGAAAGATCAAAAGTCAGGGATAATTATGTTAGCCTTTTAATTACACTAAACTTAAAATTCAATAAAATAGTTGAAATAGTCGGTGATAACCGTCTACATGATATCCATTGCTCGTTCAGCAAACAAATCCATTAAAGTTCTTAAAAATTGCATTATGTCAGGTTGCGTAAAAAGCTTCTCGTGGGTTGATAAGAGAGTGCGTTGCTACAAGCCAAATTTTTTATATTTTTTTTGTTATGTTGGCAAACGCTTCATACGAACGTATACATTTCAAGTTGCAAGCGCATTTTTCGTTAGACGATATTTAGTGTCTACGATTCACAGCATTTATTATTTTTTATTTATTTTCAATAGTAAGTAAGATTGAATTTCAAAATTTGGAAAGTTTTAAAGCAAAGAAAAATTATGAACCAATGTTGAAATTGTATGAGTGCACATCGCCTTCAATTAGTACAAATGAAAGGTAGATTGTAGAATTTAAAAGACGTGGTCCTACAAGCCGTGCTCCAGAATTAGCAATAACACAAAAATATTTTAGAAAAAATACTGGATATCGAATTTGAAAATCATCGTGTGAATGAAAGAGATTTAGCTCAAACCCTAGTCAACTCATTGGGCAATGTAAGCAGTATTTTCTTTGCAGCATGGGTTTACAGAAAACTCGGTGCGCCTTGGGTGCCGTATTCGCTAATAATGGAACAAAAAACACATTCGCCTCCAATGACTTTCTAAATAAGTTTTAGAGGGTTTTTATGTCACTTCACCGAAATAGATGCGACTTGAGTCTATCAGTATTAAAAGTTGTCTTCGATTCTTCGAAAGCAAACTTCGAGAAATCATTAAATAAGGTGTTTCCAAAGGTTTTTAGAGCTCCGTAAGGAATTTTCTTTGTGGTTTACTTGCAAACAAAACATTTTGGGTATTGTAACGTTTTAGATATGCCCAAGTAAGACGTTCGTGAGAAAAGACTCGGTTTGCAGGCGCAGAAAATCCTTTTCCATNGACTCGGTTTGTATCGCCACAATGCACCGTATCACAACAATGGCTAAACTCCATGAATTAAATCATTTGTGCTGGGCAGCGACAGATCACGTGTTTCCTTGCCAGCTTTTATGAGGTACCGAATTTTTTGAATGTCTATAGAATTATTTTTGTTATATTTGCTTATACACAAATGATGCAATGATTCGTTTAAGTTATATGATTTAAGATAGATTCGAAAAAAACTGACGCAGCCGAATTGTTCATATTTTTCATTTATTGTGAATTAATAATAATTAAAATTAAATATGAATTTATTGCTTCGACAAATTCTGATAGCGCTGCACTAAAATTTTTTTAATGCTTTTCACGACACCAGGCTGGCATATGCTGTTGATAAGTGCTTCCTTAATACAACTGACTGGTGATGTAGCGTCTTGTTTATGCGAGTCTGTGGCAAATCGCAAACTGTTTCGCTTCAATATCTCAACAAAATGTTTCTCTTTAATTGGCGCTAATAGCTTCATATTTGGCATGGTACTGATTTGTTGCTCGACATAGGTCATTGTTTGATAGCGGTAGTCATACCTATGAGTGGACTTTTTGGCTGCATCGATCTTCTCACCGGCAGCAGCGTTGCTGCTCAATTGTTCGCACACAAGTTGTTCTAAAATATTAAGCATTTCCTGCTCTTTCGCTAATTGATTGATCTAAACAAATTGTATATATTCGCAGAAAACTTGAAATGTCTTACATTTGTGGTACTCACCTGATTTGGATTGAGCAAATAGTCCAGTTCGCGGTCGTTTGCTTTATCTATTGAGTGCTCAATTAAATATTTAATAATGCATTCTTCTAATTGTGCTTCTGCGTCGCACGTCAGCGGTATCCAAGAGTTAATGCTTAAGGATGTGGTGAGCGCTTCGACATAATGCCACCAGTGCTTGGGCACTATAAGTGCGTCACCCGGCTTTAGTACGCAGTGGTAGGCATCTTTTTGAAATTTTGCAAAAGCTTTCAAATTTGCTGGTTCTGGTGAATAGAAGTTTTCCATGCAATATACACTAGACTCCTCATATGGTATGCGAGTTGCAGTTAATGCTGTTTCTGGTGGAAATAACAACCATGACTTTCTTAAAGGCACACGTTTGTTTAAGCGAAAAATTCGTTGTGCTCGCTACTTACTCGCCAAAAATTTGCACGACAATATTGCAGCCATACGTGTCATAGTGGCACGGTGTATTTGCACCTGCAGAGCTAAGCCAAAAACTAAAGTCATCAGTTGCCTGCGGAAAGCCAAAGCAGCCAAAGTCAATGCCTTCTGTGCAGACTCTTGGTAAGTCGAAACCTCGGATGTAGTTTAGGCCAGTCCAAAATGGTTTCTTTTTACTATGCTCTGCCATAAATGCATTCATAGTGCGCTCCACCTTTTCGCGCCTACGTTCCCATTGTGGCGTACGTCCATTGGCTAAGTTCATACGCTCGAAGTGTAAATCCACTTTGTCAACAGCAGCATCATAACACTGACACCAACTATCAAGACCATCTTTGAAACACTTCCACTGTGCATCGAAACCTTGTATAAGCAAGGGTCTGTTTGTATTTAATATTATTTCACGCAATTCAATTGGAGTCATCTTAACCCGCAAATCCCGCAATTTTTTGTTTACTTTGTTTGTTTACATAGTCATATGGTTTTTTCGACAGCGTTGTATTCATGAAGTGTATGGTGAGGTCAGCGTGGTGAAATTTTTATTTTAAATATTCATTTTGCATACTAATTTAATAATTCCTTTTTTTTTTTTGTTTTTGAAACAATACTTTAACTTCGATGGTATTTCTACAAGTTTTCTTTTGAAATTCAAACAGGTATACCAATAGTTGGTAGTAGAGTAAACAGAGCTGCACTCCACGTGCCCAGTTAAAGCTCAATAAAGCACAATATTTTCTATTAATGTTTTTAGTAGCTAAGTAAAATTATTGGAGAATGAGACGTACCGACCGATACGATTCATAATACAATGGTTCTTGTCGAAGGAAAAAATTCTATAGAATTCATCCGAATTTTATTACCGATTTCGAGTATTTTACGTATTGAATTATTTTAAGGGGAAGATTTATTTATGGGTACTTGCTAAATTTAAAGTATTTGCAATGAAAGCAATGAGCTATAACACCATTTGGAAGTTAAAAGGCTTATTGGAGGTACATCAGATTTTAGACCATAATATTATGCCAATATTAAGCTATGACAAGCTATAAATTTAAATTAATTTTCAATAAAAAGTTTATTTCACTGTGATATTTTATTTTTTTTGTAACCAATGTAAATTGTTTTTATTCAATGAATTATATGACTTAAATTAGTAAGCAATATACATTTGTGTATCTCATAGTTAGGTTAATTTTGTAAGTGGACTTTGTTTTGCGCTGAGTGGCAACAGCCTCCATTGTCTTTTTAATTGCCTCTGGATCACCCAAGAATTTCATTGAAACAAAAGGTTTTAGATTTTTGTATAATTTGCAGAGTTTTGTCTATTAAAACCAGTGGGCAGATTCAAGCTCATAATTNCAACAAAAGGTTTTAGATTTTTGCATAATTTGCAGAGTTTTGTCTATTAATACCAANGTGGGCAGATTCAAGCTCATAATTTGTTCTGGGCTCAGGTTGTCTAAATACTTTACAATACCGCGCAAGCTATTCCCATGTGCAGCGATAATAATCCTTTTGCCATGCTTCAATTGTGGAACAATAAGATCGTTCAAATATGGCAGAGTTCACTCAAGAAATAATTTCAATGATTCAAAGATTGAAAATTCATTCTGCTTGGGACCAGCGTAATGAGGGTCCATTAGTGGTGATGTTATATCAAAACTGCGGCGTCATTCTTGAACTTGTTCTTCTCCGAATTTCTTAGCTGTCTAGGCTTTATTTAAACCAGTTCAATCATCATAATGGTGCTCATTCAAAGACCAGCATCAGCTAAGTCTTACAAATTGGAATTTTCCAATTAGCACAAGAATGGAATTTAGTGTGATATGTGCACGAGAGAGTGGAGATGTGAATGTAATATCAAATGTAATGCCAGCATCAGTGAATTCAGTATTAAAAGGCTTTTGGGACGTAACTGGAATTGTAAGCTAAATTCACTTCATTTTAAATACGTAGCGGCGTTAACTTATAAGTACCTTAAGGACGCATTTAAATCGAAAAAATGTAAGTTTTGAGACAGAAGCTACATGCGAGTTANTACCTAAGGACGCATTTAAATCGAAAAAATATAAGTTTTGAGACAGAAGCTACATGCGAGTTATCTGAAGCTACGGTAATATGTTGGTCTAATTTCAAAATCTCAAAACATTTTCTTAATAATAGTCCAGTACCAAATTTTAGCAACTCACCGGAGGTAAGCCTAGCTAAAGTAAGATGTTGGTTGAGTTGCAAAATCGAGAAGGAATATCTGCATAATCTTGAACTACAAAATTTCAGTAACCAACGATGTTCTTTCTTGGTTTCATTATGTATTCTAGCATATATATTTTGTTAAAAACGAGGCGTGAACTTTTATGGCAGGTACTCCATGTCATAACACGCTTTACCTTATTTATGAAATGGTTCAGAGTTTCTGAAATATACATTCATTAACCCAATTTCTCCACTTCTTAATAAACTTAACACTGAAAACTGTTCTACCGTTCGGTTGACATTACTTATTTTATTTATTTTTTGTTCTATCAATTCTCAATCTAATAGTTTGTTGCATTACAAACTTTGCACAAACCAATCAGGCCACTAGATTATGACTAATGTTAATTAAACATTTTGGCTATAAAAATTGAAAATCATCGAAAGTAAATTAATGCATGTACTTCATAATTATTGCCACCATACTTCACAAGAGCAACCGGAATTGCTAGGTGCTTAATAACAATGAAGCAATGTTTGTAGCATACTGCAGGTTTTGTGTGACTTTAAAACAAGTCTTTATTGAAAAGCAGTTACTACTTTATAGCATGCAATGTTGGCTGCAAATTGCTGAGCACGAAATCATGCATTAATTAATATGTCAAAAGCACAATGAACGCTAATAAAAGCCGCCGCCATGAATAAATTATTAACAATAATGTGACAATAAATTAGACCAGCCGGCCCACATGGCGGTTGAGCAATTTTATTGCTTGTGTTTGCCAGCGTGCTGGCAAGTAGCAAAATTGCTATAAAACAATCGGAAAATAAATTAACAAAATAATCAACAGTGTTTAAATATGCAGGAGTCAATTGAATACAGGCTGATAAAGTGGGAGCCCTAATAACTGCCAAGTGGCCAGCCCACACTAATGCTGGCCGGCTTACCTTCGGGGCAATAAAAGCATTGCACAAAAATAACCGAGTCATGTTGGTTATTGTGTTTAGTTTGTGCTACATTTTGTTTTTGCATTTTTTGAATACAATATAAATTATGCAATCATAAATATTTCAATAACAACTTATAAACATGCCAGCGGATATTACTACTGCATTTTGTAAATGCCACAAGCCTTTGCATGAAATTCTTTGCTAGCGCTGTTTGCCTCGCAATGATGTGCGGTCTTTTATGCTTGCATTAAGGCATTGAATAAAGTGCAACGAAAAAGTTATCAATGTGCTTTTATTTGATTTTTAGAATTTCCATGCTTGCTAAGTATGACAGGCGGGCTTTAGACGCCTCAATTGCTGTTGCACGTTTAACTTGAGCAAGCACAAAGTAGGCAAAGCAATGCAGTTTTGTGTAAATTTCGCGGCAACAATGCGCAACATGAAATGAACAAATGCAAATAGAAAAATGCAATTCAAAGCAAATTATATTAACACAAATAAGTGTTGAAGTGGAAATTCTCAAAGGCCAGTTGCGCAGACGCATTGTGTTTCACACGTTCCTTTTGGCAAAGTGTTGGCAAACAAAATAAAGTTGCCAGCACATTGCAAAGACTTCGAGAAAGCAAATAATACAACGAACAACTATGCGTACAACGGAGCGATGCCGCTGCAGTTAGCTGCATTCGCATGTACGGCCAGCGCAGCGCTTTGCTGCTTACCAAAGGTATTAATGTACTTTATGTCCATGTCTTATTGACGCCTTCTCTAAGCGCATCAGGCATGTGTGCATTATTCTAGCGAAATAACAAAACACTTTAGCGTAAAGACTGCGCGCAGTGTGCCTATTGCACGCTGCAATTGTGCTGAGTCCCATGCGTATAAAGCTGTCATTGTCGTATGCAAATAAATGGAAATTAAATATGAATTGCTAAATTGCTAAATGCAGAATATGACTAAGGAAAGTTGCAGCAAAACATCAACTATGCACAGAACGTAGCCCAACAGAGCGTGCTGCTAAGCAGCGTCAACTGCCATGTGCACACCGACACAAAACCACCAACAAAAAATAAAATAAACAACAAAGTCAAGTAAACTTGCACAAGGCGAACGTGCTCGCTGCGACATACACCAAGAGTTTTCAAAAACTGTTACCACTTCATGTAAACTATTAGAAACGCATTCGGTGCAGGAAATGTTGGACGTGACTACATGAAGCACCAAGCATACGTGCGCCAGCCCATGGTGTGAAAAATCTGTACGATTTTGTTTCAAATGGTCGCAGTTTCGGTGCCAAAAAAAAAAAAAAAATGCAAAATTACAGGGCTGCTGCAAATTGCTTTAAAATTAGGTCCTGGCTTTTGTTATCAATGGAGGTGAATAATTTTGAGCAAAAGTTTAAGAAAACTACACCTTTGTCAGCATAAGCAAGCCTGAAGTAAATATGGGCAGTACTGTTCCTTCAGAATCAATTATTCGATATTCTAAGTTTATGAAATAGCGGGTGTAAAATTAGCAAGTCTCCAATAGCGGTCTCTGTACTGACGATATCAAAATCAACTGCGGTATATGAGCAGGTATCTATTTGTCGAAACTCTGCCGACAGAATCTTTAATGGAACTCAACCGTTTGCAGCATCTATCAAGCCCAGATCAACGCTTTAAGTTGCAGTGCTGAGTTGCTATGGAGTAAGCCTTAATTCATAGCATATATTAATATTCAATTATAGTGATGCAGAGATTCAATCCCTTGAAAGGATTGTAAAACTATGGTACGTTAGAAACTGACTTCCTTTCGTGGTATTTCAGTAGAACGCCATCTTACTTTGCTTAGTTTCCTGACACCCTGTTGTGGATAGGAACGACTACGCACACAAACTCTGAAGAGATGGTTCCGTCTTGAACGCCTCGACAAGATTACCAATAATTAGAATTCGACTCATTTATAAAAGAAAACCTAAGGACCCGATAGGATGAATTGTTAACTAAGCATAGTGAACGTAGTTAACCCCGAGGATGCTTCTCCAAAACACAGGCTACACATCTTCTGAGCCTCAGTGACCACGCGAAATTCAAAGTTGTTTGAGTCGGGTAAGACATATAGCGCGACGAATAAATGAATCTGTAAATGTTGTTTAATGCACCCTCTCTACGAGTCTCTCACACTTGAGCACGCTTAAACGCCTTCGCAAACATTGAGATTGGTGAACTAATGCGTTAAGCAGAACACAGCATATGCTTAAATTTNGCTTAAACGCCTGCGCAAACATTGAGATTGGTGAACTAATGCGTTAAGCAGAACACAGCATATGCTTAAATTTTTATGAGGTCCAGTGGGCTCTAAGTGTTTCTCTCATGCATGAGCTTCCTCTCTAACCTAATCTTTTATCACAATTTTAAACTTACGAAAATTTTGATCCCACTGTATACATCGCTAAATTTACTTCCACATTTAAAGTTTTAATTTAGCTGTTCTTCATCTTCCCTGCATTGAAATTCAATACAATTGCATGTCGTTGCTGGCAGACTTCCATATTTAAATCTTACCAACACTGAGTCCGACCATGTGCAATGGTGAGTCGGTGAACTTCCAATTTGTCATGATCGAAACTAGAAAAAACGACTTCAGCTAGATTTTCGATTGGAAATACATAATCATTAGCAGCAAAACCAATATAAATTAATACGCATTTACGAGACACATTGGCAGTTGTCAATTATAAACTTATACAACGCATAAAGTCAACATTTTCTGCATCAATTGAAGTGAATACAGGTGGAAGCGTACCGCACAAGCAACAACCGTTTAGCAAATATTTGCCAAATTCGTTGTGAATGCCAACGATAAAAGAAAGAAAAAGCTATTTCTATCTTAAATTAAATTATTTAAATTTTTATATAAATTTTACAATTCCAACAAATATCAAAACAATCATTTCCATTCAAGACTACTCATCAGAATTGTAATCTTGACAAATGTGTTGCTGGACACATAAGAATTGTTTCAATTCGCTCGACCGTATGACTATTAGCGTGTTTATAAACTATTTTTGTTGATGTGAGCATGCCAATGCAACATTATTTGTTGCTTGCGTTGCTTAACACGCGTATAGCCAATGATAAAAAAAAAGCA
>JXPQ01005826.1:40028-57572 GCA_001014675.1 Ephydra gracilis
AAAAAACTTAAAAAGGAACTTTCAAACTTCACCAAGTTTTGTTTTTTTTTGTTTGTATTTTTTATATTTATTTTATAAAAGTTATCAAAATGAGTTGCGAATTTTGTAATGATTACACACAAGGACAAATGGCTTGCTATCCCCGTCTAGTTAATGTCAAGAAATTTTGCATGAATGTGACTTGAAAAGTTCAATGAATTCGACAAATTTCTGCTCAGTTGGATAGTACCGGAAGCATCATTGTTGGTATTGGAAATAAGTTTTATAAATCTCGCACATCGAACAATCGCTATACACAATTTTATTCTTAGTTCTTATGCCAAAAACTAAATAGTTTAAATGACTTCATAATAAATATTAAGGAAACTACAATATAATTAATATGAATATTACGAATACTGCAAAAAAATTTAAGGAAAAAAAATAATAAAATCGATGAATAGAACCATAATAACCTTAAAAAACGATTCTTCAAATACCATTTAATGAACATTTCTTATGAATTCTTTTTAAAATTTTGATATGTTTCGAAAGTCTTTTAAGAAAAATTCGTTGCTAACATTTAAGCCAATAACGAATCTGGAAAACATACATTCGTAATACCAAAACCATAAGAATTAATAAACTGTACGGAGCGGAATTCCAAACGGGCAATGCAGAAATTAATGAAAACATTAATCTAAACCGAACGTGACTGGTTTTGAATTATAAATGAAATGAACGAATTGATTAAGAAATGCGCAGTTATACATAAGCAAAACACAAGCGCACCAACATGGAAATATTTACATAAATTTCCAACAGCTATGAAATTTGTGTTACACATAAAAATATAAAGCAAATACAAGTCAACCAGCTAAGTACGACAAACACAAAAAAAAATTCTATTTGACATCGCATGCAGAGGTAAAGCAAAGCATTACGAAAACTGTACTACAAAACATAGAAACAAGAAAAGCTTGACTGCAAAAAAAAAATGGTTCACAAAACTTCGCCGCATCGAAAATGTTATAACTTGTTAGAAAAAATATATATTTTAATACAAATTCGTTCTAAAAATATAATTTAGTAGTATTATAAAAAAAGTTTAAAAAAAATTATTAACTGCAAATATTCTTATTAGAAAAGATACTAAACATAAATATTTATACGTTTAAACTAGAACTGAAAGCATTGAATACAATAATTAAAAAATATTTACAAATTATAATTTTTCTTAATAACATAAATGGGGAGAAGAAATTTTACAATTATACCAAATCACAACACTATTAAAAAAATATATAAACAGAATCTTAGTGATTTAAGAAAAAGTAAAATTACCAACGACATACTTGGAAAAGGGTTTTAAAGATTATTATAAAGAGTATTTTAATTTCAATAAAAAAATATAGAAATGTTAGTTGAAAAATATGACATCAGTGTTTTCACTCGAGTACCTACGGTTATATAAATGGGTTGCTGAATGACCCTAAAAGATCACATAATGCAATAACCAAATTTATTTATGACTAACCAGCTAATTAAAATAAAAACAAATAAACTCAATAAAATAAAAAAATAAAAGTATCGTGACTCAGAACCTTTTTCGATAAAATTTCAGGTAGACATATATATCTGGCATGTAGTATGCCTTAAATTTAAATTAACGACTGATAGGAATAAATATAGCAAAAAATTATATGAAAATATAGGAAAAAACACCTGAAATCCCTAAGGAAATACTAGATACCTAATTGGAAAATCATCGACTTATCGACAGAAATTTAGTAGCCATCCTACCCATCTCTATGGGTAGTGTAAGCACCACTTCAACGGAAATTCAAAGTTGATTCCTTATACGTATGAGACTTAGGTCTACCACCCTGATCCTACAATAATAAATTCTGAAAATAATTGTAACCTTTTACAGAAGCTGGAATAAAAATAAAAGAAATAAAATCATAAAAAAACTCGGTTTACAGGAGAAAAACTAAATTTTTGGCAATAGTTAAAATGAAGTAATGTTCGAATTGTGAAAGCATGCAACATAGGCAACTTATATGCCCGTAGCAATATCCATCTATTTCCTGATCTAAAAAAGTGCATGCGCGTAAAGTGTTTTTCGTGAAATCATGATTTCATAACAGGGGTTGAAGGGCAGCTCCACAAGATACTCCGTTTAGGCATGGAATTCATATATAACAATCTCGTTGAAAAAAGATTATTGATAATTAGTGTGACTATACGCAATAGTTGTGTTTAAATTCTTATCCCACTACAGACCTTATTAAGTGGCTAATATGTAGTCGAATAGGTTAGCCTTACTGACAACAATTAAATAAAATTAAAAAACGAAAAAAAATGTAATTAATTTAAGAAAAAAAAATAAAAACTCTACAAATTCACATAAAAAGTAAAAGTAGCAAACAAATATATATAAACATTTATTTTAAAGAATCCAAAGAGGGACAAGTAAAATTGAAACTGAAATAAATGTAAAAAGCAGTGTAAAGGTCAGCACACCAACTTGGTTGGTGGCAATACTGGTCCCCTAATATCTCAAATCAAAAATAAAAATTTAAATAATAAACGATAACAATAAAAAGGGTAGAGATTAAACAAGCGAACGGAAGGACATTTCAACAAAATGAATCACGTAAACGAGTAAAGTAAAATAAAGCTGTGCAAACAAAATAACAACGGAATAATAAAGGTAAACGCCAAACCGCAGTAACGAAAAGCCAAAAAAAAGACGTCAAAAAACGCAACCAACTAAAAGGAAATTTTTAAGTAAAAACATTCCACACCATCATATCAGCCAATGCATTAAAACTCAGCGTTTATGTGACCAACTTTTCTATCTATTAACTCGTGACGTCAATCGATATACACGCTTTTCCACACACTTAACCAGCTCGTTAGTAAATAAATATTACAAAAGCCACTCGCAAATGGCACTTTCTCTTTAATGAGTTTAGTTTCTGGTTGTATGCGTTTTGGTTGCGCAGCTTCTCAGCCGCAGCTGTTCCTACAATTTAATGAATTGCTTTATTGAAATAGGGGCCTCATGGTGTTTCCTAAGTTTTGCACTCTTAATGAAAAAGTTACTTTGAAAAAATTCTTTTCGTCAAAATAAAATAAAAAAAATTTAAAATAAATCAACCAGCGCAGCATTTTACAGTTAAAATTACATATTTCCTCAAAAGTGAAACTTTTAATTGATATTTCGAACCAGGAATTTAACCGCTCAGTTGATTTTAAATCAAACCATTTTAATTATTAAGTTCAGAATTGCTTGCGCATTTTTTCATACACGTCGCATATGAAATTGACAAAGTGTATATAGTTTTGATCATACGTTTAAAACACCTAGAACCAGCTTCCAGAGACCTATCAAAATGTATATCGCCATGACCAGTATCACGATAGGACTTGATTTAGCTTTGTACGTCCGTACGTATGCACAAACTAAAGAGCATGGATTGCACTAGATCAACGAAATTTGGTACAAGCATACTTTGAACAAGGTTTAGATCCCCTTTTCGAATTGATTGAGATCCGGCATATATTTAAGGACGTCTAGTATACCACTTTATACACATATTTAGGAAAGTTACGGGGTTAAGGCTACTGTAGCCATGAGAATATATATTTTGCAATGAAATTAAAAATTTAAGCGTGAAATCAAAGCATGTAACTGTGTTCCAAAAATTCAAATGTTGAATAAATATCAGACGTACCTCCAGTACACTTATATAGTCGCAAAAGAGGCTTTATGCTGCTTACCGATAATTATCACTTTAACGAAATTTCATTATATATNTCAAATGTTGAATAAATATCAGACGTACCTCCAGTACACTTATATAGTCGCAAAAGAGGCTTTATGCTGCTTACCGATAATTATCACTTTAACGAAATTTCATTATATATTGAATATAAATACAACCAGTGTGTGGATCAAAAATGAGCTGGATTGGATGCAAATATGAGGTCTCGATAGAGTGTTCAATGCTGAAATATGCACAGTAATCATTCAAATTCAACGAAATTTCTGTATTTTTTGTACATGAATATAATCAAGAAATTGTGAGGTACCTCCAGTACACCTATGTTGTCTCAATAGAGGCTTAATTGTTTATTCATGCAAAGGATACCCTCAAATTTTATTAAATTGCAATATAAAGTGAACAAATATAATTAATGTACGTACTATTGATTCGTTGAAATCAGATCCTTATGTGTTCTACAAAAAGGGAGTACAAAAAATTTACGATAATTAATGAAATTAATACAGTGTAACTTACTTCTCCTATTTTTATGTAATAATCAAGTGACGTGTATTTTACTGTATATATATTTTTTTATGTATTTTCATTCAAAGCATAAACGAATAATAAATTAACCAACACAGTTTCCCATTACTCATACATACATGTTCGACAANCACAATAAATTAACCAGCACAGTTTCCCATTACTCATACATACATGTTCGACAAAAAAAAATAAAAATTAAAATAACATTAAAAAACCTTGCATTTCCGATTGTGGGAGGCACTTTTTTGAACAATTTGCTTCGATAGAGCATTCGTTAACTAGTCTATAATTTGTTTAGTACCTTGTTTTACTACGAAGAAAACACCCAAAAGCCATTCGCTCATAGCTCAACATTGTGTCATGTTCATTATTTTTTTTTTAATTTCTAAGTTCATGATAATTGGGTTTTCAGTGCATTTTTTCTCATAAACTGAAATCCCACTTGGATGCACTTTCAGCTCATTCATTCCCGTTTAGCTTTGCCAACACGTGTGCTCATATTGCTGTTTTCATAATTATTTATTTTTATATATGTTGCTAAGTTGGCTTTGCTAGCAGTTGAGTTTACACAAAAATAAAGCTCTGAAGGAATAAGTAACGAGCATTATTTTCGTTGATGCCTAACCTGCGAAATTAAAAAATTCAAAAAATTAATGTGTCCTGTGTTTGACTTTAATTGCGTGCGCTTTATTTGCTTTGGTAATCCGCTGTAGTAATTTAACTGCGCTTTATATTGACATTGCCATTAATAACAAAATAAAAAAAAAGAAATGCTGCTAGAATTTCTTGTATAATTCCCTTACACATCGTAGTTAAACATTAAAAATTTTGTCATAAAGATAAGCTTATAAGTCTATATTTATTGTGTATTGAAATGATTTTGTGAAAGTACGGGGATTTTGTAGCACTGCACACTGCAGTTTACGTGACCAGGGACTTGTTATAATGACATTGCGCTTTTAATTGCATACCTACATCAAAGCTTCATTTTTCATCCACAACGTTAACCAATGTGTGTGCCCGTTCTTTTTAGATAAAAACTAAGAATGTGTTGGAAGAATTAAACGCTATTCTGCATTTAGAAAAATCGAATGATCCATTAATTTTTATATTCAAGAATTAAAGACGGTTGCTGCATTCCTATCCGTTCATATATGTCAGAGCGCGGTGAAGTAAAAATACAAAAAAAAAAATCTATCAACAAAAGAATTATATAATTTACACATACATAATGTTTTTATGCTTTAATATGCACAGAAATCAGTATAATAAATATGTAATGGTAGATTCAACTATTTCACAACAGTTGGGAATTACTTGAGCACCTTTCATTAGGGTGTATTTAGGTTAATCGAAATTCATCGAAGAAAGTTCGTTTCATTTTACTCATTGAGAAAGAAAATCGGTCAACGGACTNTCTTTCATTTCATTTAGGTTAATCGAATTCCATCGAAGAAAGCTCGTTTCATTTGACTCATTGAGAAAGAAAATCGGTCAACGGACTGGGGGATTTATAGTCTAATGCAAATTCTATTATGTATAGATTTAAACCTTTGCACCAAACGTTTTATCGAGAGATATGCCTAAAATAAGAAATAAATTTGACTAAACGATGTCTGTGAATTGAATTATTTTTATTGTAGAGCGATAAAAAAGTTCGTCAACGCGTTAAAATTGAGGATTAACGGCGGGACGTCCGACAGACCAAACCTTCAATTATGAATTCAAAATGCGTTAATAGTACTTAATAGTTTTAATTATTTTATATACACCTTCATTAAAGTTTTCAGTAAGCCCTCTAACACTGTAAGACGTAGTCCGTTAATAATACCGGGTATCTCACATTGATCGGTCGACCCAAACTTGCCAAAAGGTTAATTTTTAAATGCGGGTTTGTTCTAACTACATGGTATGCTTTTTAGATTGCTTCTGAAATCCTACAAAATAGGTCCAAATAATTGGTCCAAAATGATAATAATCTTCATTTGTGATCACGGTTTTTATTCCAAACATATGCCGTGATGCTTTAAGTAGTTTTTGCAAATATTTGGCAAACCCTTGAAAAATAACCGTCTAGCATGTCAGGTACGTACAGTGCAAAGTTGGGGACCAACTTCAAAATTGATTGATATCATTTAAAAATATAAATTTTTGTTTACAGTTCTTCATGTCTGGACCAAAAGAAATCTAGTTTTATAATTGCTTTTTAGTCTTATTATTATTTTTTTCGGGGTTGAATAGCATGTCTTAAAATGCAACAAAATGGTATTCAAGAGATTATTTATCTTTCATCTATAAAATTGAGGTGTAGATGGAGGAGGATTTTTATAAAATAATAACAGTTTGACGCGAGAATATGATTAACACAATTAAATGTAAACTTTATTACTGGTAGGTAATTTTTAATTGTATTTCATCCACTATTACATTCTTCTTGTTTAAAAAAATTTTTATAAAATTCATTTAATATAATTTCCGGCGTCTTTAACGACCTGAACCAATTTTATGAGGTAACTGCGTTAATTGTATGTGTTACGGGGAAATGATCAAACTTTGAGTTTACTAAAACAAAGCGTCTAAGTTACCTACACGAGCGACTTAAGCAGCTAAATATTTGTGAATAAGAAAAATTTAACATGTGCTTGTTTAATTAAAGGCGAACGATTTTGCTTGAGATATGAAGCTCTCTCTGACTTTGAAAACGTTTTCTGTAAATAATTTTGAAATTGTTGTAATATTTGAAATACTCTATCTTTCTTT
The DNA here is from genome assembly GCA_001014675.1 of Ephydra gracilis. Lineage (NCBI taxonomy): Eukaryota > Metazoa > Arthropoda > Insecta > Diptera > Ephydridae > Ephydra > Ephydra gracilis. Next base: position 47,090 of record JXPQ01005826.1, read on the forward strand.
ATCTAGCCCTATATTGAAGCCGTAGAATCTGTCACTTTCGCCTATTTATAAGAAATTTCTATATAGTTTTATTTTCATCTTAATTTATGCTTTATTCATTTACTAACAAACATACAATTTGATCTGCAGAAATAGTTTGCATACTTTCTATCTTTACAGTTTTAGAGTTCGCTGCTTGTCTTACTTACAGTGCATTCCTTGCAAATATTTTCTTCAACATTTAAGCATTTGTATGAGTTTTTCGTGCTCCTTAATATTTATACCATCGTGTAGAACAAATTTCCTTTCGTTCCGATGCATTATAAGATGTTATTTAAGTTGACGTACACTCCTTAATAAAACTGCCATGATATGCTGGTACTATTAATGGCTTTACATGTCATAACTTTCTGCTTAACATTTTTCAATTTTTGTTACTTTCTTTTTGTGTCGTTAATTTTTGCGTAAACTATGTGCCTTAGTTCTTTAGCTTGATTCGTGATGTAGTTTTAAAAAGTTGAACAAATATTTTTTTAATTTTGTGTGTTGCGTGTCATAGTTGAGCGCATGAAAGCGTATATCCCAGCAGCCTTACACATGTTATTTGCTTTACAGCGAAAACAAATTGTTGCAATGTTGCATTTATAGTTTATTTAGTTCACATTAGTTAAATGCTTTATATTTTGGACATAAAATAAGGTTTTAGCATTACGCTTCTATTGGCACATATTTATATTATGACTTTTTTAATCCTTGTTGTATTTGCGTTTATTCCCTTGCAGTGTACACAAGTGATATGAGCATTTAAGCTGCTTGGACTTATGGTCATACTGACGGAAGGGATTTTTAGTATTTTGCTTCCCATTTCACTTTCGTATGAGGTTTTTTTTTTTATTTTATTCGTCGATGATTCCGAATGGATTTAATTTCAATTAAACTCAGAAAAATATTAGCGTTTCTCTTTATTGAAATAACATTTTGCTAAAGCATATGAAAAAAAATATTAGAAAAATAAACATATATAATATGAACCCTTCACACCTTGGCTGCATAGCTCGCGGCAATTCAATGCTGATTTGCACGATGCTCTGATTCAAATTGCTCACATAAATTAGTAATGGGTGAAAGTGGCATACATTATGTAACGGTCAGTCATGCATAAATTTGGGATATAACAAAGCCACTTAAATATTTATGTCCTTTTAAAATGAGTTTTAAATGGAATTGGTTGGAATTTTTTGATTGAAAAATTGCTAGAATAAAGTATTTTTATTCAGTATTTCTACACTCTGAAGGGCAAAATACTAAAGTTTTTAAATTTAAATTAATCACTTTTTTCAGTCTGAAAATGTTATTATGTATGGACCTTTCATTTCCAAAATTGTAACACCTGAATAGTGTCTTGTCAATGAAAGCAAATTTTTGTATGCCATTAGATTAACTGTTTGTGTACTCTTATTTTTTAAGTGCAATGACTTTTAGAAATAAACAGCGAAGTTTGAATAGTCTTTGTTTAATATTTTCGCAAAAACTCATGGAAACAGTAAAATTCATGAATTGAGCAAACAGCAAGTAGTAACGTGAAGGATTATGTTCTTGTAAGAAAAATAAAAGCATTTAGATATGCACGTATAATGGAAAAACTAGGGAATAGCTTAGAGTCGGCTTAGGTTGACAGTTAAATACGCCTCGCTGGATTTTTAAAAAGCAAGCAACACAGAATTTAAAATTATTCCGAATTGATTAATTAATTATGAATTATGACAATTTTTTTAACCCCCGTTTTGTAGACCACATTAGTGACTGATTTCAATGAACAAATTGTACGCATATAAAATATATATATGTTCACCTCATATTGGAATTAAGTAAGATTGAAATGCAAACTATGCGTGATTAAGCAATAAAATCTCTATTCGCGACACCAAGGTGCACTAGAGGTACCTCTGAGTTTCATGCAAGCCCATTTTTGATACAAACATTGATTATACTTATACTCACTCAATAGCGAAAATATGCGTAATTCAGCATTAAAATCTCCCTTGACACCACATAGCTGTACTGTACCTGTGATATCCATCCAATCAAGCATATTTATTGTACAGGCTTNTTGGGGGTATTGTGATATGCATCCAATCAAGCATATTTATTGTACAGGCTTTATATCTATATTCACTGCGTGCTGAAATTTCAAAGTAAAGAAATGAGAACTATGCGTTAGTCACGATTAAAGCCTAGCCCGTTCTGGGTGCTCACACTTCTTCTACTTAAGTTCACTCAAGAATGTAATTTCCTTAAATTTATGGTAAGTCAACACTGAAACCATCCCTGGGACTACATAGATGTACTAGAGGTACCTCTGATTTTCTTCTTATTCATCCCATTTTTGGTATGGATACTTTCTATACTTAAATTCACTCAATAATGAAATCTCATCAAATTTTATTTGAAAACTGTTCGTAAGTCAGGCTCCATTGGGACCATAAAGATGTATTAGAGTTACCTCGAATTTTCGTGGAATCCATAAAGTTTTTAATACTAAAATTATTCTGCGTAAAGCCTATTTTGGGTCTTCGTATATGTACTGGAAGAATCTCTGATTTTTATTCAATCATGCCCATTTTTTGATATTTTTATGACGCGCTTAATTTCGACATTTCATTGAAAAATGTCAATTCTAACGACTGCAGTAGGCTTGAGCCCGTAACTTAAAATAAATCGCTGATCTCGAGGTACCCAAAATATTGCTTGGATGTTGACCAAATGCATACTTTGAGCTATCATTTTGCCATAGAATAGCTTTACCAAATTTCTTTGATCCCGTCTTAGTACTTCTTTCTAGTTTTTGGATACGGACAAACGAACGGTTGGATATGCATTGCTAACACAATTACTTTGGTGATGTTTTTCATATCCGTATTAATTTCGATAGTTCACTGGAGACCGGTTCTAGGTGTTACGAACGTCCGACCAAAACTAATATACACTTTGCCAATATTGCTGGCCACGTGTATTATAAAATGTAAAACTTGCGAAACACTAAGCGCTTTACAAGTGGCAAGTGGCATAATGGACTCGTTATTAATTTGTACAAACTTTGAGCAAATTTAGAGCAAACATTTGACAACACATAGTCAATAGTTGCTCAGAACCGGCTATACATTTATAAAGAACAATAAAAATATCAAAAAGCTTATTGAGTGATAATAAATAGAAATGGTTTGCTCAGTGTAAATAAAAAGACACATTATTCAACGTATGTAGAGCAGTTAAACTGCTATGAAAGTTGAATGGAACGATTTTTTTAATCTCATATAATATTGGCCGCAATGATTGGGTACGCTGACTGCAGTTAGCTCGAATACACAAATTTATGGAAATACAAATTTAAATTTAAATTTAAATTAGATTCATTTCGGTTCCACGAATCCTATATAACATAAAAGTTTCGATTTTACGTCAAACTTTTATTTAATGCTTTAATAATTGTATGATATGGTTGGTTTATTGATATGCAAATAACTAAAGCATACAATTAACAACAAGTATGGAAATGAGTAGAGGCCACTAAGTGATATGCCATCCAATTTGATACCCTAAGAAAATAACAATTGATTTGCTTGTGGTTAGTTGGCAACCATTAAAAGTTATTCCGATAAAACCATACGTTCGTATTGGCAACAGATATGCAAGGCTTTAATTCCTTTTAATCTGACTATTTTGGATTTGTTCAAGTTAACTTAGTACAATATTGGTCGTACTTAATATATGCCAACCTTTCCGGCTCTGCCACGTGCATTTAAAGCAAGCCATTAATATATCAGAAGGAAATACACAAATTTTATCGACTTCTATGGAATTATGCAATCAATGTACACACGTTCATCACATTTTACGCATTGCTGAATGATGGGTTAAAATGATTTTTAACGAAGTGTTGTAGCAGAAGATTTAAGATTTTCAGCCTGTCAATCAAGGACAGCAAGAACGAAATTATGAGCTTGTGCAAAGTATGTGATGTATTGCAAAATTCATGAATGCGTAAAGAACGAAATGTAATGCAACAAGTAAGAAAGTTACAGCCGGCTTAGGCGTACTGCCTTATACATTTGCATACATCTTATAAATTGGTGTTACTCCTTAATAAATAGAGAGGTCATGAAGCATAATCGTTCCGCATGAAGTCCGAAAAGCTAAAAAAAAAATTATTCGTAGTGCAAAGCACAATCTGCTGCTATGACACAAAAGCGTGCGTCTATGTACTTTACATTCAAACTCAAACATTTCTGGTCAGCTCAATTATGNTCTGTTGCTATGACACAAAAGCGTGCGTCTATGTACTTTACATTCAAACTCAAACATTTCTGGTCAGCTCAATTATGAAATTTCAAATAATTAAATCGCTTAATTTGGCTAATTTTTCTAGAACTCATCCTTATCAAACACGTACACTACTGACGATCCGTAATTTCATACAGTCATGCTCATTTGCAGTAAACGCATTGATAAGATTAATTTCATTTCAAAAATGAAAATTTTCTCACTACACTTCTGCGCTCCTAGGGAAGTGTGTTTAATAATTTGAAAAAATTGTGTTTCTTAGGCATTGGATTTTAAGCCAACTAATTCTCTCTGCTCTCAACAGTATTATATACTTTAAGGTGAAATGTACTAATCTTCGGCCTAGACTAGCTGATAACTGGTTAGTTTTTGAATTGAACTCGAGCATACTCGATCATAGATCAATATTATTGTAATTAAAAACTGAAAATTATTTTTTAATAATTATTTAATTGGCAAGAAAACCCTTTTTGGCTAAATTGCTATAATTGGGGTGCTACTTAATTTCATAGCGAATATATCCACTTTTTGCTCATGCATTATTATTATTATTTTTTTTAATTTCATCTTATTTATGATATAAAAAATTTAAAAATATTTTATGTTTTTCTAACCATGAAATGCTTAGTTTAGCCGCACAGATGTAATGTACCATGGACCAATGGACCAATGCCGGCAACTAATTTAAACTTTCATTAATGACTTTGGCAAAAAAATGCTCAAGACGTTTTTTCTAAATTATGAAGCCGAAGTACATCACTAAACCGACTGCAAAAATGATACCGAACTTTCTTTTTAAACTTTCTTAAACTCTCGCTGTCTTTTGAAACTCTCTAAGAGAACTCTGATTTTCATGTGCATTTACTATAATATACCAAATTACGGCCCTCAATTCTTCGTACTGGGGGTACCTATATATCACACCACTTTTCATAGAAACACTTGAATGACAGCTATGACCTAAGAGCCGCTTTGCCCTTAAAAAATTCTGTACATTCGATTCTGTATTCTTTTTACTTGCACGTCTAAGAGGCGGTTGGTTGCTAAGTATTGTTCATCACATCCACTCGTTCCATTCAACGACACTAGACACAGATATACGACGTTACGTGCTCTTGAAATTTGTGATTCTATTAGCGTGCCTCAAGGCCCTATCAATCACTTGCTTTTTGACAAGTTAACTAAGACCAATCACTAAAGATATTAAAATAAAAGTAATTAAAAACAATTTTAATGCATAACACAATCAAGTAGCTCACTAATTAAAAACTAAAATTGTTGTTCGTATGTTTACCTGTGATATACATATTCAGCTTCACGCATGCAATGATTTGCTCACAGCTTTAGCATTCATTCAATCGAATACGATATTTTCAATTTTCCAATTTGTGAGCAGACTTTATTTCAATATTTCAGTTGGCTTTCGTTATGATTTGTTTGTGTAGTTCTATTTTAGCTGTAAAGTGAGTCTCGCACACTTACGTCAATACCAACATATAATACTGCTGAATGCGTAAGATGCAATCAGCACGATGACGAAAATGGCATGCTTTCTGTGATATTTATTCGTGAATTTATTTTTAATATTAACTACACACATTTTACAAAAACAAATACATATAAATATAAAGTAAAATACACACAAAAATAAGAATAAAATAAGTACATTTTCTTATTTTAATTGTAATTTTTATTTCACATTGTTTTTGCTGCCGTTGTTGCTTCAAGTTGTAAATAAATAAAGCCAACCGTCAATATGTTGAGCAAAGTTCATTGATGCAAATGCGCACACTTTACACGCCTTCATTCAATTTGCCCCATAACAGATACAGTTAAAAATAGAAACAGCTTTGTAATTGAGCTGCGAAGCCAGGTTCCTTGCATCACGTGCGAATTTTTACTTCAATAAAGCAAATAAAACTGAACTTCTTGAAATAGAAACAGCAAATCGTGAAACAGCAGATATTATTACAATGTTCTTCAAATGCATACCACTTTATTGATGGCAAAGCAATTATCTGCTCTGCTTATTGTTAAATTCTATCAATTCGCTATGGTTTGTCTTGTTTGAATATAGGTGTAACATTTAACCTGTAGATTTCATCATTTCTAGCCATTTAAAAATGTATACGTTCGTGGAAATGTTGTGTGTCATTTACCTTAAGTTTTTCCATTACAGTGCATTTCATTCATTTTAAAGTATATTGATATTAGACTTTGCTGAATAATGAGTCTGAATTTCTATGAAGTACAGTCCATTACCAATAATTTTAACGTAAACATGCCATGCCATAGGCCAATAGCTTCAGCAGCTAGCACATCTTCTGTTAAAATTTATTTGCATATTAATACCTTCCATGCTCAAGAACATTAGTTCAATTAATACCATGCTAGTCTATGAATTGCGTTTAACCTATCTAATGCTCTCAAAGCCAATTACAAATCTAAAAAAGTTAATCAGTTGTTCACGTGCAATGAAGCCAAATGCCTCATACTGGCATTTTTTTAAAGGAAATTATTTACCTATTTCGTTTCATACCAAAAGAAACTGAGTCGATACTCTGCTTACCTAAGAAAATGAATTACTCTTAATATCTTTGTTAAGCGCAAACCATTTTCAATTCTTAAATTAGAGAATGGGTCCATGGTTCTTTTAATGTCACAGCATGCCACAGGCCAATAGCGTCCGTGGCTGGAACTTTTTCTTTAATACAATTATATACGCATTTTTAGCATTCATTCCTAAGAATATAAAATAAATCAATATGAAAATACGTAGTCCTTAATCTTTTTAGTAAGAACAGTTCATTACCGATTCTTGAAAATGATGACTACCCGTTCTTTGAACGTGAATATTCCATATTAGAGAGCGATATCCTCAGTACGTGACACATCTCCTGTAAAGCTATTATTTACATATTAATTCATTTTATACTCAAGAGAATTAAATAATTAAATAAATTGGCCATTGTCAATCGTTGCAAAAACTTAATCGGTCGATTTTTGAACGCAAACATACCATGTCAAAGACCAATGTCTCAGTTGCTCGCCCATTACCTGCAAGAAAATTATTTACCTACTAATTCCATTCATACTATACACAATTCATAAATACCGCGCCAGTCTTTGAAAATACATAGCTCTTATCTCTCTAGTCTTCACACAGGCCATTAGCAATCATTAAAAAAGATAATCAGTCGTTCTTTCCACGTTATCATACCATGTCAAAGAAAGAATTTCCATATTATTGCCTTTCATACTAACGAATAATAAATTAGTCATTACCATGGTAGTTTATGAAAATTAATAGCACTGTATCTGTCTAGTAAGCACAGTGCATGTCCTTAAAACAAGGAATTAATTTTTTCGACGTAAATATTCCATGTCAAAGGCCGAATGCCTCATAAACTGGCACATTCTTTGAACAGAAAGTATTTTTACATATTAATGCCTTGCACACTAAAGGAAATTAAATTTATATTATGCTTATCTTTGTAATAAGCACAGTTCATTAGCAATCCTGAACAAGTGGATCAGTCATTATTTCAACGTAACCATACCATCTCAAAGGGCAATAGCCTCATTAGCTGATTAGCAGCAAGGAAATTATTATAATATTTATTCGTTTTATACTGAAGAAAATTAAATAAGTTTTGCTTATCTCTCTTGTAAGCAAACTACATTCCAAACCGTCAAACAAAACGATTGGTCGTTCTTGCTACCTCACATAACATAACATAGACCAATAAGATGGCATAACTTCTATTAAGGATATTATTTACATATTTCATTTCATACTTAAGAACATGAAATAGGTAACCGGCTTACTTATAAAAATATTTAGCTTCTAATCTCCTACTGAATTACACCTTAAATATTGAATATGATTGGTTAAAAATGAAATGTGCCTCCGCTACACTCTTATGGTCGAAATGAAGTGTTGTATGGTGTACTGTTCACAAAACTTTATTCAATTGTATTTAGGGAAGTAATTATGAATTACTAAATAGTATCGTGTAATGTTGTAAAAGTTTAAAAAATGAAAATGAATGAAAAAATTCGTGCCTTGTAATAGCGTGTTAAGTGAAGTTAACACCATACCAGGTTATTCAATAGGTTTTGCGGTTCATAAAAAAAGGTCCGTGCTACAAGCAAGCATTTATTTTTGTTATGTTGGTGCACGCTTCATTTGAACGAAACTGAAGTTGGACTGGTATCTGCCAATCCATCAATTCATGCCTTGTTCACAAGCCATTTAGCAACAAAGTGTTGCAGTGACGCAAAGGAAATACAATTATCGTGCACCAATTGAATGTTCAATTTTGAACTGCATCTCTTCGAGAAAAATGTTATTGGAAACGATTATTTCTATGCATTACATATATTCCGCAAATTCATAACTCTCTCAGTTAATTGACTGAGAGGAATACAAATACAGAGGTTAGTAGTATCTTTGCATTTTTGCATTTTTTTTTAATATTGTCATAAAAATTTGTTGATACCTTCTTGAAAATGATAAAATCTAGAAAAAAAATAATAAATAAAATTTTAACAGTTGTTGATACTTAAAGTGCCCATCACTTCCCGTTATAGTTACATCTTGCATACTGAATGTACAATTTATTGTATGGTTCGCTATTCGTGTAGTTAGTTACAATTGTATGCAGTTTAGCTTCAATATCGCTATAAGCTGATATCGCTACCATTTCGTGCTGGTGTTATTTACGCAACAATTCAAAATGTCGCACATACAAGTCCTTTTTTTCCCATTTACTCCAATAAGTACAGCNATGTCGCACATACAAGTCCTTTTTTTTCCCATTTACTCCAATAAGTACAGCAAAATTGTTCATCAAATATTTATGATGCTTTTACCCTGCCTATTAATAATTTCATGGTCAACAAACTGATGGAAATGCCAAAATTACCATATTGTCAAAATTATAAGGACCCACATCATTGTTTATATTTGCGATAGTATATGTGTGCATTTTGTATTTAGATTTGATAATGCCAACAACAGCCTATCACAAAAGTGTGCATATAACGCACAGGCGTTGACATTTACCGATATTTTTATAAAAATAAAAAATAAAAATCATTGACAGTATACCTTTCCAAAGCATGTATTTATTAATCAATCGACTAAGTGCTTTTCGAATTATTAAAATACATACATAAAACAACCTGTATGGATTACCAAATAACTAAATAAAAATATAATTTTGGTTTCCCAGCCGAACGCTTCCTTATTTTAGGCTTCCGCATTTTTTTGAAAAAGTTAAATTGAGACAACTATTTCATTCTTACTTGCATAATTACTGTAATATTAAATATTTCTTTAATAAATTAGCAAAGTGAATATTAATTTTGATCATACCTTTGTAACACTCAGAACGAGAGTGACAAAGCGTATTAAAATTTATACCGCTATTATCATCATCAAAGGAATTGACTTCTATAGCTTTATTTGAAGAGAAAAACAGGACAGCAGGTCTTGAGCTAGATTTACGGGATTTGTAACACATATTTCATTGAAAATTTTAGATTTTAAAACTCATATTCTATGGAAAAATGTGAAATCGAAGTTTACATTTGGTTAAAATCCGAAAAATTTTTCGTAAAATTTTACAGACACCACTATACTGAGAATTACTGAACTNGAATTACTGAACTAACTCTGCTCAGTAGCTGGATAATCAAGGCATATAACCATCTTCTAAAAGACTGCTTCTAACAATCAGAAGTGCCTCTAGTAAACCGATTTGGTCTCATGAAAGGCTTTAATGCAGCATTACGGGCAGTCATTATTAAATTCCTACGAGATTTCAGTATGTAGCGTGTGCGTTGCAAAACTGAGCTTGATTGGATGAAAAGCAGCGGTACCTCTAGAGGACCGATCCGATTCCAGCATATTCTTTAATGCAGAATTACGCACAGTTAATATTAAAATTTTTCGAAATCACAGCATTAACAAAAANCATGGATTTAAGTAAGAGGTATTTCTTTAATTTAGAACTACGCATAGTTATTATTTAATATTTAATATATTTTGAATAAAAAAAAATTANTTTTGAATAAAAAAAAAAATTAATTATGAAATTAATAGTGAAAAACTTGAACTGATGGTTTGTTTCTTATAAAATTATCAAGCTATGGGTAT
>JXPQ01005827.1:15774-37414 GCA_001014675.1 Ephydra gracilis
TTTAATTTATTAAATAAATGTCTAAATTATATATCGTTTCAAGTCAAATTTCGTTTGTACAAATATATAATTGAATAAAGAAATATATTAAAAATAGTAACAAAAATTGATACTATAAAAAATAATTAAGCCATTTGAAATAATAAATGAAAGCGTGTAATTGTGAGAATATGGTGCGTGTGTATTAAAAAAAAATTTACGAAATAGTAAATGTTATGTATTTATCAAACGTAAATCATTCTGTAAGTTCTATTACCAGTTGTGTGAAAATAAACTTAAAATTAATTTGTATTGGTCAATGAAAACGTTGATAATGTTCATAATGTTAATGAAATTGTTTTAATTTAAGAAATACAACTCTTTAAAAATAAGAAAAAATAAAACTGAAAATAAAAAGTAATCGAAATCAAAATATATATAATAAAATTTGGAAATCGAAGACATCGGTATATTGAGTAATTTCGCCGACCTGCAATCAAAAGATATCAACAGAATTATGGTAAATCTGAATCATATAGCGAAACAGGAATGATTATTTTTTCCCAAAAAACGTAATTTATAGCATTTACTGCCGGACATAGGATATAATATGATAACTCATTATTTCGATATAATTGTCAGTTGAATTTTACTTGTGGATTGAAAATTTTATTCTACCACTTATTTAACGTAATGGTGAATATTTATATTTTTGCGGAGTTGGCAGTACACTATTTTCGCGCTCAGCTTATGAATAAGCAAGCGCTCGGATTAGATGGATTTTTATTTTGCAAATAACATAATAATGATTTATTAATATAAGTCACAAAATATGTGTGATGCATTTCTAAGCTTAATAAGTGTGATTCACCACTTACATGCATAGCCAATTTCTTTCAAATACATACTTTGACTAATCGGAGCTAACTCTGAGCGCAGTGGGAATGATGAATTTTGTGAAGAAACGCATGTTGTCTGTTTTCTATTTTTGATATTGTCCGAAGAATATAGGAATTTATATACAATATGTAATTTAAGAGTAAATAAGCAAGGTATGTAACGTTATTTATTGGTTTCACTTTATACGAACAAGAATAGCAAACGCATCGTTCGCTGAAATGGTTTCTGCAATAAACCCAAGGTGGCAGCCCTTAATACTAAAATTCTTGTCTCACAGGCTTCATTGTGGTATTTTTATTACAAAATTTTAATAAGTTGGATGTTATTCAGATAGTCTTTGGAAAAATATGAAAACTGGATTAAGTTGAATGATATAAGACATGCTGAATTGACTGCAACCGGAAAAAATTGTCTTTTCTAATTGAAAGTTATTTGCGTGCAAGTAGCAATTGTGAATCATTAAAATGGACACGACAAAGAAACGAGGAGCAAAGCCTGGCAGACCGCCGCGCTCAAAAGCGGCAATAAGAACTGAACCAACAACATCGCCAGACAATGAGAGCAGCGAACAAATCAATGAAATGGATCTATCAGCAGTAGCAATTTCACCTATACCGGACGAATTGGAGTCAAAGAATTCAAGCCCCAACACTACCGGCAGTAATGCTGCTGAATGTCGGCGCAGCTCTCGTAAAAAAATTATTAAATTTGATGTGCGTGATCTATTAAATAAAAATCGTAAGCCCCATAAAATACAAATTGAAGCACGCATAGACTCAAATACACCAGCGCCCAAGAAAACAATTGGTGATCCGGCGTCGAAAACAGCACCACACAGTACAAATATGCCTACTACAACAGTTACAATGTCAAATAAACAAAAAATGAACTTTCTTGAAAAGTCTGCAATATTTGAAAAATACTCGGCAGTTTTGCCGAAGAAGCCAAACCCACCAATGCCAACCGCGTTGATTGTGAATCAGGCAAGTGATGAGCTGGATACAACAAACAGTGCAACATCCTTATTGCGCGCTAGACGAGGTTCAAGTTTAATTGTAGCAAAAATGGAAAGTAATACGCGTTTAGCAAAATTCTCTGATTCCACGCATGTATTGGAGGGCAACAATAAAAGCATTATAGCACATAGGCTCGGCACAGATAAAGCGAAGCAGGCAGGCACAACGGAAGTCGATGCGAAATCACAGAGCCAGCCGCGTCAGGACACAAAGACGCAAGCGGTGCCAAATAAAAAAGGCGGCACTGCAAGTGCAGCTACAGGCAATCTGTCTGCTAATGAATCCTCCGCAACCCCAGTGATAACAAACGCTACATCGCGACGACGTGGACGTCCTGCTAAATTAAAAACGTCATTAATTAATACGGAACAAAATGCGCACAAGGGCGAAACTGACGGAAGAGTGCCTATGTCTGCTGTGCAGGTGACAGATTCAAGTGATGATGCTGCAAGTGGCCAAATGTCAATTACGAAAAATTCAAAAACAAACACAGAGCATTCATTGATAGATTCCAGTGATCAGGATACCAATTCAGAGCAGTTGCAATATCACAAAGACAATCAAGCAATGGATTTGGACTGTGGCGATTCCAACATGGAGTGCATAGCTGGTTTCGATGAAACGGCACAAGATGTGAGCACGGTACGAGCAGCGCTAACTGAGCCGCAAAGAGCCGAAGTGCAGGAGAATAGTTCGAGTGCCATTAGCACGACAGACGGTGACGACGTGCAGGAGCGTGCAGATGCGAAGCCAATCAATTCAGAAATCGCAGCCACCGCGAGCAATTCACCAAAGACTGTGAGCCATCGAATTCTGACCAGAAGAAAGACCATGCATGACAAATTTCTACGTGAGATTTCGCTCACGGAAAGCGATGCGGATGAAGGCGATTCTAGCATCAGCCTTGATACGCCGGTGTCAACAAAAGCGCGCCGTGCCAGAAAAGTCAAGGAGCAAGCTGAAGCAGCGGCCGCAGCAGTTCATAGCACATCAAGCCAAGGCGAAGAACAAATTGTCCCGGAGGCTGCATCCATTAATAGCAGTGCTGCAGAGCCAGTCATAGTGGAAGATTTGAAAACGGAAAATGTTGTAATGATAGCGAAAACTCCATTAGCCTCAATGGATATCAACGATACACAATTCAGCGAGTCAGACAGTGTGCAACAAGCTGTTGGCTTGAAAATCGATGATCATCGCCGATCTCCAAAGGCTGTACTGCAACTTCCGCCAAAAAAAAAAATAAGCAAACTGTTGCTGTCCAAGGCAAATGAAGAAAAACGTTTGGCACAAACTACAGAAGAGTTACTAGCCAGTATTGGCGTCGGTGAGCTAGTACTCAGCAATGCATCAGCGCAAGAAGAGACCATTTCAAGTTTTGAAGGTGCCAAAACGGAATCCGCTGCCGCAACTGTCAAGGCTGACGCAGCAATGCATGCGAAGCATACGTCCGTTAAAGCAGCAGCTTCACCCACACATTCCGATTCGAAATCTCCGCTGCATATCAGAAAATTGTCAAGACGATCTGATCGGCGCAATCGCGATGCGGGTGCCGTGCCGGCTGGAAAGACACTCGAAGAGACATTTGCCGAGATTGCAGCAGAGAGCACAAGAGTAGTGCTGCAATCGCCGATAATTGTCGATGCGGGAGACGCAGCCACCATCACAAGTGCAGCTGAAACGATTGAAAATGAGGAAGTGCACGATACGAATATGAACAAGTGTGAGGAAAGCAGCGTAGAGAATGAAAATACTGCGTTGATAGCAGTGACCACTGACACAGAGAGTGCCACCAAAGTACAACTCGGTAAGCCTAGTCATGAATGCCTCAAATTAAAACTAGAAAAAACTGAGATTACTGGCGATACACTGGAGCATAAACTGATGAAAACGGAAGACACCCAAGACGAAGGCNCAACTAGAAAAAACTGAGATTACTGGCGTTACACTGGAGCATAAATTGATGAAAACGGAAGACACCCAAGACGAAGGCATTCCTGAGCAGCAACAACCAGCAGAACTGATGCNACAGAACTGAAACAAAATGAATTGACGTGCAGTGTGAATGCTCCAGCACAAAATACACAGCCAGAACAGAATTGGGAAAAAGAAAATAATTTAGTTANGCAGAACTGATGCAAAATGAATTGACTTGCAGTGTGAATGCTCTAGCACAAAATACACAGCCAGCACAGAATTGGGAAAAAGAAAATAATTTAGTTAAAAATAAAAAGGTAGACGACGCAATTGCTTCATACCAGCACACAACCAAAGCCGAAGAAATACAGAAAATAGCAACGGAGTCAGTTGATGTTAAGGAAGACATGATTTCCATACCATTAAACGTGAACATTACAGAAGAACTAAATACCCAAACCATTAATCAGTTAGTTGATCTGCATGCACAAGTGACCAAAGAAACAGGTGAGCTCAATATTTTAAATTCGCTGTTTTCAACTAATCGAAAAATTATTGTTTTATGATTTCATTAATGGTCAAGCCATTATTTATTACGAGAAAGTGATCGTGACTCCCGAAATTTCATAAATGATGTGCAATAAAAAAAAAAATACGTAGGATACTATGGCGAAATAGTGGAATTCTACTGTGACCAGTTATGCTTACAAAAAAGCAACGAGTATGAGATTTTAAAGCATAGCTTTGTGACTTCAAAAATTAGAAATTTCGCATAGCTCTACTTTGACCAATTCCGATGTAATTTATACTGATTTCGCTAATGCATTGGATACGGTGAATCATTTATTAGCTTGAAAGAAACCTGAGCAAGTCGGCTGTTCATCAGCTGTTGCTTTACGGATGAATGAAGTACTAGCAGCTTGTTCAATACAATTTAAACATCTTCTAAAGCAGGTAGTCACTTGGGTCCACTACTGTATACTTGCTATTAACGTTCTTTCATCGATAATTCATAATTTCAATATTACGACGGTTCGTTTTTAATCACTTCATCCATCACTACTGAATAATTAAAAATTGCCAACATCTTTGGTTTTACGTGTCCCAGCCTGTACATTTATTTAAAATCAAATCCATTTACATAATTCGATATAAAAAAGAAATTCTATTCTTTGTGGNTATGGTGGTATGCAAGCAATAATTGAGGCACCATCATTTGGATACTAACAAAGGCTAAGCCATGGCTTAACGCACTTTAGCTGTTAGGCGAACAATTCAGGAACTGCATTGCAATCAAATTGTACTTTGACCATATAAAAAATAATTAATAATAAGTTGCTGTGTTATTGTGTTGTTCACAATGGCGAAAAAATTTATTAAAATACTCAATCCGTTTTCAGACCTACCTTTCACTTCTGCAGATTCGGAAGAACACAAAGATGTTGTTGTATCGGCGATGGAACAAAGTGAAAACGAATTGGTTACGGAGGCGGCAACAACTACAGAAGCTAAGCATAAAACAGAAAGCACTCTGGTCATCGTGGATGAAGCACTTGTGGAAATTGAAATATTGCCAGAGTCGGACTATGCAGCGAAACAGACGTGCTGGAGCGAAGTGGTGACTAAGAGTGACAAGGAGTACAACTTGACGACTTGTGTGAAAGTCGAGTCGAATACGGTTGAGCACGTCGAAACAAAATCGAATAATAAAGATGAACAAAAGCTGGAAAGTCCGTCAAGAAGAGCGCACAGCAAGAAAAACCAAAAAAAGTTGAAGGACTCCAATGTGAGCTCAACGGAAACGTCAGCAACAGACGAGACATTAGAAGAGTTGCCAGCTCTTGCACAGGAAACATTGAACGCTGTATGTACGACGAATACGGAAAAGCCGAAATCTCATAAGACACACAAGAATGATGAGTCCACAGAAAAGAGCGCTGTGGGAACACCGAAACAGCAAAAACAGAAACATAAAACAGAATTGTGTAGTTCACCGAAATCCAGCAATGGCAAAAAGAAACAAAGGACAGGTGATGAAAGCAAGCAACATCCAGAAGCCGGTCTAGCAAAGACAACGTTGGAGGATGAAGAGAAACTCGCCAAGAAGCGCAGACAAAAACGATCAAAAGAAACATTTGATGCAGCTCAGGCAGCAGAAAAGACTGCCGAGCAGCAGTATGTAGATGACAATCCATGTGAGTCAGCTGCTACAACAATAACGACGCCACAAGCTGTGGAGCAGCACTATCCGCTACCTCCGACACCTACGCCGCTTGAGGTTGAGCATGTTGCGGCGCCGGTTGCGAAGTCGAGCGTTAGCAGCGTCTGTGGGACAGCTGCAACGGGAGGCACCACAGACTCACCAGATCCATTAAAGGATATTGAAAAGTTCATTGCAGATGGCGTGAACTTATTAAAAAAGGACTATTCTATAGACGAAGAAGACAGCGTTGAGAATGTGATGAAGACGACGGCTGCCGCACAGCTTAATACTGGCGAAGTGGCCAACACAAATACCGAGAGGTTGGAGAGCAAAGTTGAAACGCCAGACGATGCCATGGCCACGACAGTAACCGACAACAGCACAAGCGATGAGCCGCCCATGACAGATATATCCATGTATCTAACGCCAGCTGCAACGCCAGCCACCACGCCACCTTCATCGCCGCCGGCCACACCGCAGCACGCCGACGCCAAAAGCCCAGCAGCTCTAGACATTAGCCTGGATGCGGAAGAATCATCTGGCGTGCGGCGCTCGCATCGCATTAAGCAAATCGTGAAGGCGCCAAAAACATTGGTGGGACGTGGGCTGGTGCGTGAGAAGGAGCGCTGCATGCTCAAGGACGACGTCGAAACTAAAATGTCATATTCCCTGGATGACCATCTGACAGATCTTGCTGAAGTAGAGGCGAAAAACGTGAAATTCCTGAAGGAGATGGAGGAGCGTCTGTGCAATTTCCTGCTCATTAAGGACAATGAATACCACTGTGAGCGCGTCATCAGCAAAGAGGCGCGCAAAATGATCTGCGAGTGCTTTCTCACGCCCGAGGAGGAGGAACGCGGCGAACTGGGCTGCGGCGATGACTGTCTTAACCGTTTGCTCATGATTGAGTGTGGCGCGAATTGCAAGGTGAAAGAGCGTTGCACCAATAAACGCTATCAGAAGCAGCTGTACGCACCCTGTCGCGTATTTCGCACCGAGAAGAAGGGTTTCGGCATAATGGCCGATGTCGAAATACTGCCGGGCGAGTTTATAATGGAGTACATTGGCGAGGTGATCAATGGCGATGAGCTGCGAAAGCGCCAGCTAGCCTATTCCAAGGAGAAGAATCGACATTATTACTTCATGGCTTTGCGCGGCGATACTACCATTGATGCCACAATTAAAGGCAACATATCGCGCTTCATAAATCATTCCTGCGATCCGAATGCTGAAACGCAAAAGTGGACGGTGAATGGCGAGCTGCGCATTGGGTTCTTCAGCTTGCGTTCGATTAAGCCGGGCGAGGAGATTACATTCAACTACCAATACGAGCGGTATGGGCGTGCGGCGCAACGTTGCTATTGCGAGTCCGCCAATTGCACGGGCTGGATCGGCGAAGAGCCAAATTCGGATGAGGGCGAGCAAGTTGATGACGGCAGCATCAGCGATGACGATGATGACGACGTCGAGGAAGAGGAGGAGGAAGAGGACGACAAGTTGCTTTTAGAACTGGACGATGCCAGTAGTGACGATGATATCACCGACATGGCCGAAGCGCAGAAGAAACTAGAAATGGCAGCGGCCGAGGCTAGCCTCACAGAGGCTCTAACACCCGAAGAACAACTTGAGTTGCGCGAAGAGCGTAAAAAATATGAGAGCGCTAGTGGAGTTGAGGATGCGCGAAACAAGCTGAAGTTGCTGTTCAACAAGTTGTCTGAGCGTGTGGCAGAAAAGCGCAAGCAACAACAGAAGGATAAGAAAACGGAACGCCGCAAGCGACGCAAGGAACCGAAAATTGAAGCGCACCGTTCGCTTGAGGATCCCGATGTTGAAGACGAGGTGAACTTCTTGGTGCGTTGTGGATTGAAGAATCAAGCGGATACGCTGCGTCTGTCGCGTCTCATGGTGCGTGCCAAGTTGCAGCAAACGCGTCTCGACTTGTTGAAAGTGCTGCGCATTGGCGAGTTACCCTGCCGACGGTTGTTCTTGGATTATAATGGCTTGCATTTGTTGCACGGCTGGATGAGCGAAAATGCTGAGAATTTGCAAATACGCCAGGCGCTGCTCGAGACATTGCTTTGCTTGCCAATCGCCAACAAGACCGTGCTCAAGGATACCAAAGTCTATCAAACTGTGCTAGGTTGGTCTGGCGCTGCGGTGACTGACATAAATGTGCCTTCGCCCAATGAGGATTCGGGAAGCAATGATTCTACCAAACAACAACAACAACAGCAACAACAACAGGCGGCTACGACTGCGGCATCTGCTGGTTGCGCTGAGTCAAAGGAAATGGAAAACCTTAAGAAACTAGCCAACGATCTTATTAACAATTGGAACAATCTACCGGAGATCTTCCGCATTCCGAAACGTGAGCGCATCGAGCAGATGAAAGAGCATGAGCGCGAAGCTGATCTCCAATACGCGGCGACGAGCGAAGATGATAATTTGCGCACCTCCTGTAGGGATCGTTACGAAAGCGATCGTTACGGGCGTAGTCTGAATAGCCGCAACAAAGAAGGCCTCATACCCACCACGGGCAGCAGCTTTGGTGGCGATGCGCGTAAACGCGCTGCACAACTCAATAGCGACGAAAGCACAAAACATTTATCCAAGGAGCAGCGGCGCGAAATGTTCGCCGCAAAAGTCGCACGCGATGAAGAGGAGAAGCGAGCCGCCGAAAAGCGACGTCAATACGAGACCAAGTGTCGTTTCTTCGGCTTGGATCCCAAGATCACACCACCAAACTTACTGCCGTTCTATGTGAACAATGACACTGGCCAGTGGTACTCAGTGGAACGTAAACCTNGGAACGTAAACCTATCGCTACACCGCCTATATCTGCGCATTTGCAATTGCCCATGAAAGCCAAGTCAACCGATCCGAACGATTACGAATTGCCCGCCGTGTGTGATACGCTGCCGCCCACTTGGAAGTATGCCATTACGCCGCAGGGCTACATTTACTATTATCACGTCGATCAGCGAAAGTCACAATGGGAGCCACCCACCAAGGAGCAGCTAGAAGCGCCAAACAGTGACAGTGACTCCGATATTAATCGGGACGATGATGAGAAGCTGCTAAGTAAGTTTAGTTTTTTTCCATCCTGTTGTTAACTATACGAGTTATGTGTGGTTTTGCATTGTGCAGGCATGAATGATGAGCAGCTGAAGGAGTTCATTAAAATGAAAGTCGAGCTAAAGCGACAGAAGCGCTACCAACGCCTGGTCCAATCCAGAGCAATAAGTGTAAGTATTTGTTGAGTTTTTAATGCGCAGCGCAAGGACTGATTAAGTGATACATTTCGTCACAGCCGCGTCGCGAAGAGGACCGTTTACACAATCAAATTGAAATGCGCAAATACAAGGAGAACAAAGAGAAAATACGCAAGCGAAAAGAAAAGTTACGCTATCGGCGCCTTGAATTGGCCAGAGCACAAGCCCATGCCACTGAGGCCGCTAATACAGCGACAAAATCGGCTGCCAGCGAGACAAGTGATGAAGCAAAAGATGATGATGCAGCTGTGGATGCGCTGCCGATACCGGACTACCTGCTATCTTCGGATGAGGAAAGCATTAAAGCGGACGACTTAGCGGAAGACAGTGCAGCAGCTATTGGTGCGACAGCAAAAATTGACACCAGTCTGTTGGACAAAATAATGGAGGGCGATAAAATAGTCGACGAGCTGGATGCAATCACATTGAATCGTGTGTTAAAACGTGTGCTGCCACCGCACGGCGAGGTGCTGCGCACAGATTCTCCCGTCAACAACGCTGCCAGCAGCAGTGGCACGCCTAGCAATGCGATCAGTAACGAAGCTGCTGCACCAAGCTCATGTAGCGCCGCCGAGCACATTGAGCAAAAAAAACGAAAACTGGAAAAACGTGAAAAGCTGTGAGTGCTGCGCTGATATGTTCATGTTTTTTTATTTTATTTCTCAATGACTATTTTCAGCAGCAGAAAGAGCAAAGAAAGTAGTGATTCGAAATATCGTCGTCATAAAGAACGCTTCCGCACCGAAATTGGCGCCATCATTGTGGAGCACTTGAAGCCCTATTACAATGAGAGCTGTGCGCGCGGGCGCATTCAGAATGAGGAGGATTTTTTGCATTTGGCGAGAAAGGTTAATACACAACAAAATGTACTTTTAGTTAATTACAGCGTTGAGTCGTTTTATTAAGCAGGCCAAGCTGGTGTTGTGTGGTTCATTGCGAACCAGATTGTTTGCCAGCATCTGCATGCAAATTCTATCGAGAAAGTACCAGAAATTGATTATAACAGTTTTCGCTTAAAGCCTCGTGAAAAGGTCGTTTTCTTGTCTTTAAGCTGTGGCAACATTGTTCTCTATGGTGATATCCCCTGAGTTTGATTTGTCGATTGTCTAATTTACGCTGCTTGATGCGGTCAGTTCGGTTCAAGTGGAGCAATACCGGA
Source organism: Ephydra gracilis (assembly GCA_001014675.1). Classification (NCBI taxonomy): domain Eukaryota; kingdom Metazoa; phylum Arthropoda; class Insecta; order Diptera; family Ephydridae; genus Ephydra; species Ephydra gracilis. The sequence goes on from JXPQ01005827.1 coordinate 26,218, forward strand.
AATTATTACTCTCAGATTTAAAATTGACAAACTTGCACTGAATTGTATGTCTTTAATTTGAAAATTTATTGCATTTTGAGGTAAGAGGGCTATAGGAAATTCCAGAATTGCTTGACTTCTTGATTTCAGTCATATTTCAGAATTTTATGGTAATAATTTCGATTTGAATATTAAATTTGAACCACTTGCATTCCCCAGCATCGTTTTAAGACGAATTTGCTGGAATTTGCAAGGAAGCATTCAAAAGAGATATAGAAACTTTTTGATCGATTTTGATCAGATTTTATATCATGGTGACTTTAAGATATTTGATTTGATTAATGCTCAAAGATGGTTAGGAGTGAAATTCTTGTGCATTGAAAGGGAAAAGAGCTGGAAGTTATTGACCAAACTCTCACNGCATTAAAAGATGGTTAGGAGTGAAATTCTTGTGCATTGAAAGGGAAAAGAGCTGGAAGTTATTGACCAAACTCTCACAGAGTTTGGAATGCCACGTCGTATACTTAGAAGTATCCAATATGCAAACCTTGAGCACTTGGTATGGGCAGTTATTTGTTTCGTTTTCTTTTATGAATTTGAGGCTGAAAGGTATATAGGAGCATCCGGTACTATTTTCGGAGTTGGCTTAGATCCCAGAATGGCAAGGCAATGTCTTAATAATGATTTGTATTATTTTAGCGCATTTTAGGTCGAAATTTCAATCAGTGGTCCCCGAACATGGTTCACTCATTCACGAATGTTTGCCTTCTGTTTTGGAAATAAATGCACAAACCAAATTTTATTTATCTACTCTATCTCAAAATTAACTAAAGTATTATATTCTAAGATAGAGAGAGAGATAGAGAGGAAGCTAGACAGATACAGAAAGGTAGAGATATTTGGAGAGAAAAGTAGATGGAGTGAGAAAGGGATGAAACTAAAGAGAGAAAAGAATGAAAGTAAAGAGAGATACATAGAGAAGGAGAGGGAAGCAGAAATGGAAAGAGAACGACAGAAAAGTAAAGAGATAGAGCGAGAACGAGAGAGGAAAACGGTGTGAAAGAGAATGCGTGTGGTAAACGGGGAAAAGAGAGGAAGAGNGAGAAAAGTAAAGAGAGATAGAGCGAGAACGCGAGAGGAAAACGGTGTGAAAGAGAACGCGTGTGGTAAACGGGGAAAAGAGAGGAAGAGNGGAGGAAATCGGAGGAAGATGGTGATAGAGAGAGATGGTAAGGAGATAAGAGTAATGTAGAGATGATGGCTGATTTGGGAGAGTATAAAGCAGTGGAAAAGGAAAACACAGAGATATAGAGGGAGCGGCAGTTATTGGTAGGGATAGACATAGAGAGCAAAAAAGCTAAAGGAAAGGATAAATTGGAATGTATATAGAGTGGAAGGAAGAAAGATTTAAACGAGGGAAAAGAGAAAACGGAATAGATTAAATGGAAGATATACAGGATGGAATATATACAGGATGGAAGATTGAGAGTTTTGGGCTAGAAGGCAAAAGAGACCAAGTATTTATATATGCGTGAATTTTTATAATTTNTACAGGATGGAAGATTGAGAGTTGTGGGCTAGAAGGCAAAAAAGACCCAGTATTTATATATGCGTGAATTTTTATAATTTTTTGTAACTTTGCCACCCGGTTCTCTTATTGTTTATATAGCTATTGCGTTTGTAAAACATGAAAAACACAATTTCTCTGTACTTTCCTCGTATTTTTTGTTGTTTTTGCATTATTAATGCGTCTACAAGTGCGACATTTATAATTGCAATATTGACGCATTTTTTCTGATTTTCAGCTAACACATTTCGTTATGATTAAAGAGCAAAAATATTGTGAATCTGTGGGACAGAAACTGGTGGTCACTGAATCGGTCAAGAATAAATCACGCGAGTTTATTAAAAAGTATATGGCCAAATATGGTGATGTCTACGTTAAGTCGGAAAATGATCCAGAATATAAGGATATAAATGTTAGCATTGAACTCTAGCTTTTAAGTCAAATTGTATAGAGTTATGTTTAAAAAATCTAGCTTAAGTCTAAAGTCAGAAATTTTTGTGCGCCAACCACAATTCATTAAAAAATTTAATTTTCCTTTACGAAAAAAACAAATTTTTTTTAAAAGATCCAAAAAAAAAAAAAAAGCCAATTTTGCATGAAGATATTAAGTATCTGAAACGGAACACTTAGAGAATTCGAATTCAAAATCATTAAGATAAAATTTAAAAAGAATAAATAAATAATTAAAGCCTTAATGAAAACATTTGCAAATACGCAGTGCAGGCTTATTTCTCCTCAGCTCCTTGCTTCGCCAGCTCAGCGGGGTGTGCACGATTTGGATCATCTGGCTTCATAGCGGGGAACAGTAGCACTTCCTAGAGTATCATAAATAAATAATTATTTTATTTTCACAATATTTATGGCGCGCTACGAAATACGAACTTTTATNGTAATTATTTTATTGTCACAATATTTATGGCGCGCTACGAAATACGAACTTTTATATTATTTGAGTCGGTCAGAAACATGGTCAAGCGATCGACGCCCAAACCCCAGCCACCGGTTGGTGGTAAGCCATATTCGAGCGCTGTGCAGAAGTTCTCATCAATCATTTGCGCCTCGTCATCGCCGGCCGCCTTGTCGCTAGCTTGCTGTGCAAATCGTTCACGCTGCACAGCCGGGTCATTCAACTCAGTGTAAGCATTACACACTTCTTTCTTCATCACAAACAATTCGAAGCGTTCGGTTAGTCCAGGCACGCTGCGGTGATATTTCGCCAAAGGTGACATGATTTGTGGATGTTCGCAAATAAATGTTGGATTAATGCAATACTCTTCTATAAACTCCCCTACAAGCTTATCGAGCAGGCGTGCAGTTGTACGCGGTGCTGGGCACTCCACAGCATGCTTAATACATAATTGCGAGAAAAACTCATTGGTTTCCTTCGTACTGAAACTTGTGGCTGGTGGAAATTGCACATTTAATTTCTCCTCCAGAGTTTTGATCATTGAGATACGCTTAAAAGGTGGCGTGAAATCAATTTCCTGTGCTTGTCCCTCTGGCCCATCTGGATGGTATGTGATTTTGTAGGTGCCATGTATCGCCTTAACCATGCCCGATAGCATATGCTCCGTCAAGTCAATTAAATCGTTATAATCCGCATAGGCCATATAGAATTCGCACGTTGTAAATTCGGGATTATGCGTCAAATCGATGCCTTCATTTCGAAACTGTCGTCCAATTTCATAAACACGATCGAGTCCACCAACCACAAGCATTTTGTGGTAAAGCTCAGGCGCAATGCGCATAAATAGGTCCATATTAAGTTCGTTGTGATGCGTCACAAATGGCTTGGCAGTAGCGCCGCCAGCAATCATATTCATCATAGGCGTTTCGATCTCCAGAAAGCCTAACCGATCTAGGAATTGCCGTATGTACGAAATAATCTATACGCAAGCATTATTTTGAGTTTTAACAACAAAATGCTGATGACTTACCTTGGCGCGCACTTGAAACGTCTCCCGCACTTTATTATTTAGGATTAAATCCAAATAGCGCTGCCGAAATCTTGTCTCCTTGTCTTTCAAACCGTAATGTAAGTGTGGCAACATGTGCAGACAGGGTGAGAGCAGTTTTATCTAAAAAAAATAAATAAAAATGAGATCTTGTTTAAGCGTTGAAAATTAACAAACGCACCTCTTTTGGCACAATGGACAGCTCGCCTTTTTTGGTTTTACCCGGATAGCCATTGATGCCTATTATATCGCCACGCCGAATTTTGCCAGTATCACATTCAAAGGCTTGCTCACTTTTATAAAGCTTGGCATTAGCCATTACTTGTAGTTTGACACCCTCGCCCCGTAAATCGTAAAAAATCAATTTGGCACCCGACTCGCGTATCGCATGTATACGTCCAGCGATACTGAAGATAACTAGACTTTTAACGTATACTTAGCTTTGTATAAAAATGCTACCAACCTCAATGAATCGTTTTCGAGCATTTCACCTTCCTTGAGTGATTCATATTTGGAAATAAAGTTTTCAAGCGATATGCTAACGTGAAATTTATGTGGATAAGGATCAGTTTCCTTGGACTTTTTCAATTCCGCAACAGCCGCTGAACGTAATTTAAAATATTCATTGGGCGACACCTCTTCTTCGGCTGCCGCAGGAGATTTCTTTTTTTCATTCGTCGTTTGTGCACCAGTTGCTGCCTTGATTGCTTCTTTCTCTGCCTTCTCTTTGTCTTTCTTCTCGGCCTTCAAGCGACGTTTCAGCTCGCTGCAATATAAAACCATATATTCCACTATACATTATTTAGTTAACGATTAATAAACACGCAATCACACACAGTTTGGTACGCTTGCTGGGGTACCCCATTGCTGACGTCACGGCCAGTGGTCGTACGAAATTCAAGCTAAGCGGTGCACTGGCTAGCTTAAATGTTAACAAATGCCTGCAGTTAGCGAGCATTTTCACTTTATTATCTCCAAATAAGCCTATATAAACGGATTTAACGCGTTTGCATGTCCTAGTTTGGTACTTAATCAATTCAACAGTATTTAGTGTTTTTTTTTTGTGTAATTATTAGGACTTTGGGTTAAATTTTGAACTTTTTTGAATAATTTTTCACTTTAGCGTATTGGAATATTTTGTATCGTCAATGCATGCACATTTGGAATAACCTCACTTTTTCATACCGTGTCGTCAGTTTCGCTAATCAATGAATTTGTTTACTATGTTGCAATTCCACTTCGTATTAGCGCTTACATTTTTCAAAGCGTTCACTTACTTCTTCGAAAGTTCTCCAGCAGCAGTAGTCATTTTAAGTCAAATTTCACTTAGTTTGATGCAGCTAATCCACAAATAAATATCAATAATTCACAGCCACGGCGGCTTTTCCTACTTCTGTACTATTCCTCAAAATAACTGACTGCACAAGTGACACATGCTATGCAGCGACAGCACTGCCATTTATATTTTCTAACACGTAGTGCAAGGGAGTATTGCCAAGCCATATATATGGCGAAGCGGTACGGCGCTTTGATATCATGGGCAATGAGAATTAAATAAATATTCTGCGTAGCTGCCGACCATTAAAGAAAATTTCAGTCACAAAAAAACCAGTTCGCGGAATTAATTGCTGTCACATCAGTGCTACGTTCCCGAATTACCCAACAAGCAAAACGGCACGTTAATAAGCCGTAATCGCTTAACGTGACGCAGAACGTAATAGAAGGTTTGGTATAGGCTAAGCATACACGGCAAGAATTTACTGCACAAATTCCGATTTTGCTATACAAAAATACTGTATGGTAGCGTTTGTTATTGTGTAAATGTTAAGAAGATTTCGATATTAACACAAATCTAATGAGCTAGGAATGTATTTTTTAAGCCGTCGAAATTTGCGAAGTAAATAAGTGTTGTGTGCGTGGCGTAAGAGTCATGGAATATATGCAAAACTCAATAATGCATTTGCAAAGACAAACGCAACGTAAGCGTAAGCAAAAGTAATCAATTCGAAATCACGTAATGCCGGATGAATCAGTGATTGAATGTAATTACTTTGGATGCTACATGAATTTCTAAGGCATTCCAGCTTCGATGCAAATGTGGCTTAAAGAATTTCTCTCAGCATGCTTATTCTCTTCGATTGTTGCATATTTTATCATTTTCTGCTATCCAACCTACATTATGGTCTGCTACTATAGAATTGGCTTACTATGCGCCACAAATAGCTCGTCTATGACAATTTTTTTGCTGNCTCTGCTACTATAGAATTGGCCTACGCTGCGCCCCAAATAGCTCGTCTATGACAATTTTTTTGCTGGTAGGCAGTTCTTTGAAATATTTAATTAAATTCTTTTTTATTTAAAGAGAAATTAAGTTTGAGAATTGCTGTTCGGCATTAAAGTAAAATATTAACATTAACTACGAGCGGGAACTTACTTGTGCCAATAATGATCTTTTGAGCGCGGCTTTTTCCATGTTTAAGAAAAATGGTTGGGAACTTCTGGCCTTGCCAATGGTCCGTTTCGCAGTCTTTTGTTTGCATTTTATTATGGCTGCTGTTTTTGACATTTAAGCTAAACACACACACACAATACCAAACTTAATGGCACGCAGTTCTTTGTTTAATAATTAACTCTAATAAAATGATTGTAAAAAGTATTTGCTATTAATAAATTAAATAAAATTGAACGCAGTCAATTTTTAACTGAGAAAGCTGGCCAAAGCAATACGATTCAATGCTTAAATCTTACGGTGCCGCTGTTGTAACGAGGCTTCTGAAAATATTGTCAACGAAAGCAATGACCTACAAACATTGACAAATTATAAATGAAAGTCTCGTCAAATCAGTAAAATGAAGCGCAAAAAGTGTAAATGTACATGAGAACAGCTATTTTCAATAGAAAAGTACTAAAAATTTTGTATAAATGGGGCGTAGTGCTGGAAAAATAAAAAAATTTCGTGTATATAATGTTGGAAAAATCGTTAAAGTAGCACAACAGCACAAATACACACACATATGCATACTTCGCACGTATAGAAAGTGCTGAGCGAGTAAATTTTGTTGGCGAGAGAGGCAAGAGCATAATAGCGAATGAGAGCGGCGTGTTTTGCATAGAACTTGACGAGCAAAACAGAAAAGACAAAAACGCGTGCTTGAAAGCGATGGAGCAAATGGCAGCAATAACAAACGGTGGAGCAGCGGCGAAGTCGCAATACAAAATAACAACAACAGCCAGTGAATCAGCTGTTTGTTTAGCAACGCAGTGTATTGAAAATAATGGCGCCACTGACAGTGGTAGTGGTAGAAACGAGCACATAGAGCTCGCTGCCGATGACGAAGATGATGAGAGCACATTTTATGAAGCAACAGCAGGTGAACCGGAACTGACAATGTTATTCGAATGCGGTTTAAAAATAAACAGCGATGATACGGAGGCTGACGAGCAGCGAACTGCTGGTGGTGGGGTGGCGGCAATTAGCGAGGAACTGGGCATTGCTAACATTGAGGAAGACACAGGTGCGCTTGAAGGTGCCTGTTGTCTAGACCTCGCGGAAGCAGATCGTGCACCGAACACAGCAACTGATGGGCTGCCTCAGTCGACAGAATTAAAGAGCAATGCTCAACTGGAAGTTGACTGTAAGTGAAACTGGGAGTAGAAGTTATTTGTTATGTAATAAATATATTTTTTTTTGCGTTGTAGCCTGTAAATATTTGGGTAATGATGTGCAGCTAAGAGATCATGCGCCAATGGATCAAAAGCAACGCCAACCACAATTGCTCACGACCAAGTCATGTGAAACGCCGGTAACTGCGCAGACGCTTTCACCGACAAACTCGTATAATGGTAGCGAGACCAGCGTCGGTGGCGGTGCACGACGTAAATCATGGACTCTGTCGCCGCAGAATGCCATGCCATTGAGTGGTGCCAAAAAGAAGGTTAAGTCCGCCAATAAAAGTTCCGCTCAGCAAGAAAATCTTAATCTGTGGATAGCCAATGAGTGCTTCGAATCAGTGCCCGCTGAAATGGTGTATGAAGTTCAATCGTCTTCTAGTTATCATGACGATCACGATGAAGATGAGGATGCGGCTGCTGTGGAGAGCCTTTTAGGCGCTGCAGCGGCTTTACAGGCAAGCGCTGCCAAAACTGCAGTGCAAAGACGTCAAAAGCACTTGCGGCAGCCACAGCACCGTCCACTCGAACGTTCATGGCCGCCACGCGCTGTCAGCAAGGATTATAAGCTCCAAGGCGATGTGTTCAAATTCGATATACTGGATACCGATGATTGCAGCTCGAATGATTACAACAGCGCTGCGAGCAGCTCAAACAATTCACCGCTGCTGTTGCTGAACGACACACATGCCGCGGGGAGCCCACAATTTGATGTGCAAGCGCAGCATCACTCACATGCCATGGCACCACCTATGAAGTACAAGCCATTGATCAAGAAAAAGATCGGTCCGGATAATTATATCAACACGATTACAACGAAAAAAGTGCCTGCCTCCGAGCAATATGATTTTCCTACATTTCCCATACGGGACACTGCCAGCAACTCGGCAGCAAGTCAATTTCCGCAAATGCGACAGCATCGTCCCCTGACACGCCAGTTATCGAATGGCAAAAGCGCGGCGACAAATGCGTTGCATTACGACGACTGCGGCTCGCCACGTCTATTGCTCTCGCCCAAATTGCAGCGCAGCCCGCCGTCGGGCTGTTCTTCGCGGAGCAATTCGCCTCTAGACTTGAGTCTGAGTCCAGAACCACAATCGCCAACGAATACACAATATTTGAACACAAAAAGCAACGCTACGGCGGCATCGCTGAGTGCCAGGCCGCAGCCGCGTTTACTGAAACGCGTTGGTGGCGGCATTGGCGGTAAGTCAGCTATTTGGCCAAAGTTAACGTTGTGTGCAACTTAATTTCACGTTAAATTTCCCTCTTCCAGCTCATGGCAATTTAGTGTGTCCGCCAACACCCACGCATCATGCGCGTCGTCATGCTCGCTTGCAAGCGGCTGCAACTGCTGCTGCCAACAACAACAACAACAATAATAACAATTGCGATCATAGTAGTCTCAGTGGACGTGCGTCGCCAAAAGACTTAACGCTTGCCAATGCCGCTGGCTCCGCCGGTGCACTTAGCACAAGTGACAGCGTTGAGCAGGAGATGCATGCGGCAGAAAATATCTCCGCCGACATAGAACTAGCGGATGAGGACAATGAGGTGTTGCATATTACGAGCACACGTCTGCCCTCAATACCTGAGCGTAGCGGCCAGAGTGCAGCGGGTGCCTTCATACGCAACAGCGGCATTTTCGCGGATGCCGTGGAAACCGCTACTGAGCCGCCATTACCGCCTGCCTGGGAGGCCCGCATGGATAGCCACGGACGCATATTTTACATTGATCACACCACTCGCACCACTTCTTGGCAGCGGCCCGGCACGAATGGTGCTGCCGCTACCAATGGCCCAGCTGGCCGTGAACATCATCGCCAGCAATTGGACCGACGTTATCAGTCCATACGTCGCACAATTACAAATGAGCATCGTCACTCGCCTATATGCAGCAGCTCAGCAGCTGAGAGCCCAAGCAGCACTGGCGGAACCACGCCCGCCACCAATGCAAACGGCAATACGGCGGCTAGCAGTACGCACACTGCCCCCTCCTATAGCAATCATGCGCTTAACAATAATTACAACATAGCAGCAACTGCGACTGTACCCGCGACTGGTGTTGGGCATCTGCACACGATGAATCTGTCGGTGCATCCTGCTGTTATCATGCTATGCCGTCCCGATTTCTACTCAATGCTCCACACCAATGAGGATGCTTTGTCAATATACAATCGCAATGCTGCGCTCAAGCATATGGTGATACGCATTAGGCGGGATCCGCAGTCCTTCCAGCGCTACCAGTACAACAAGGATTTGGTGGCATTGGTTAATGCGTTTGCGCAGCTGAATCGTGATTTGCCGTCCTGCTGGGAGACAAAGCTCGATCAAACGGGCAAGCAGTTCTTCATTGATCACAACAATCGCAAAACCTCTTTTATGGATCCACGCTTGCCGATTGAGTGTCCACGCATTGTGCGGCACAGGCAACAGCATCCAACGCATGCTACGCATGCGGCCATGCATGGCATGGTGCAAACAGCGTCGCATGATGTTTACGATGGCAATTGCATGTCGGCAGGCAACGCGATGTCTGGCGTTCCACCGCTGCCACCGCCAAGACCAGCCAGCACGCTTGGTCCACGTGCTGGGGCGCATGGCGGATGGTCTTACAGTGGCGCCGCAAGCAGCAGCAGTACTGCCAGCGCAGCAGCGGAATCGTTTTCTGACGTGCCTGTCGCTTACAATGAGAAGGTATGTGTGTTCTAGCTATCCACTCAGTGGCTAATAGTGTGCTATTTTCATTGGTATTCTGGCGCTTCTAGGTAATCGCGTTTTTAAGACAGCCAAACATATTGGAAATCCTACGCGAACGTCAAGGTCAACAGAACATATCACGCTCGCTGCGTGAGAAGATTAATATTTTGCGCGTCGAAGGCGTGCCTGCCTTGGAGCGCTTAGCACATGACTTGCAGCTGACTATGCTACTGAGGTGAGTCATTCATCATAAGTTAAGCATGAGGGTTGCTTCGTCAGCCTAAAAATCATTTCGCTTTTTAGTCCGACTATTAAAATGTTTATAATCTGCTAGTGCTTGGATCGCACCACTAGAGCATTAGCCGATCATGCTACTAGCTATGCCATGACATATACAACTTTAAAAATAAGTTTTGAAATTATGCGTTTTGTATTTTTTAATTTTAACATAAGCTTTCGAAAAGAATAAGAGTTTATTCTTCGATGCACTGGCCAATGGGCTACAACGGCACGTCTGGTTGTCATTAGTTTTGAAGACCCTGCTTGCTTGAGACTGTCCACATTTTGCGAATGAACTTTGCAATTTACAGCATCGCGTTATTAGATGAACATAAGTAAGAGGATTTAATGTAAGAGGATTTAATGTTAATTGTCAAGGAGATATGATGCAAACACTATTGCTTTGATTTAGCTGATGCATGGTCGTGTTGAAAGGCCACCTAGTATTCGCCTTTGCAGGGTTCAGCTCTGAAAAGTTGTCATAACGCCTTGATGGCACAGTTTCGCTCTCGTCTTCAAGAAATTAAGTATTAGATGCGTTCGGTATGGCCTGCCACANCAACTTGATGGCACAGTTTCGCTCTGGTCTTCAACAAATTTAGTATTAGATGCGTTCGGTATGGCCTGCCACAAACCATGACATATGCAGAATTTTAATCTATGTTTGTTGCTATGGCCATTTGCTATGCTATTCTGTTAATGATAACGGCTGCTTCTACGAAAAGATTTCATATGAACGTTGTTTGTTGTTGTTTGTGGATAACTCGGGACATGCATCTGGATATGCTAATGTCTCCAGCATTTTTTTTTATATGATTTTTACGACTTTTTTTTGTACGTCCCTTTTTTTGTACGTCTTTTTTATACGACTTTTTTGAACGTTGTTTTTACGTCATTTTTAGTCTTTTTTTTAAGTCTTTTTTTTTTGACAANNNTTTTTTTTTGACAAAAGACATTTTTAAATCTTTTTAAGGCCTTTTTTTTTCTTGGATGCACGGGCAGTACATGCACGCATGCAGTATATCGATTAACCAGTTAACTGTGTAAT